>JAQIXS010004365.1:0-15345 GCA_034700785.1 Rossiulus vilnensis
TACATGTACTCCTCTGTTTGTAGCATCGTGCAAGTGGTGCAATCAGAGCGTGGCGCTTGGGAAATTTAGCCAGGACAACCGGTGGCGCCATCTTTAACACCCTTACTCCCCCCCACGCTTGGGGTAGTGTTACAATGGTTTTAATTGATGCAAATTGTTTTAAAATTTGCGCCTATCAATTTTCGATTTGGAATTTGTAAGACATGCATTTTTAGTGTTGATGAATTTTTTTCAAGCAGTTTTTAAACGTTGTTAAGAGTAGTCCCTGGAGAAAAGATCAGTATGTGATTCTCTGCTAATATCAGTATTATTTATTATAGTATATTAGTATTATAGTGTTTTTTGGGACTACTAATATCAGTATGGTTAGTGATATCAATATTTTCTACTAATATCAGTATATTATCGATATATCAGTACTGGTATCCTCTGTACTGATTATACTGATCTTCCCTGTAGAAAAGGCCAGTATGTGATTCTCTACTACAATGTAATATCAGTATTAGCGTTTTTGAGACTATTAATATCAGTATGGTTAGTGATATCACTATTTTCTACTAATATCAGTATATGATCAGTATATTTGTACTGATCATACTGATATTTCCACCAGGGCATCCTTGGGCTTCCGATTATTCTCCAAAATATTTTTGGGATTTCTCCCAAACATTTCAGTGATAAAACCAATATTATCATGCCAAAATACTTCTGGTATTTCCACCAAACTTTCCAACAGTAGACCAATTTTATATCACAAAAATACTTAAAATATTGGCCCCAAACTTTTCCAATTTGTTGCAGAAATAGGCCAACGAATAAAAATCTCAACCTGACCCTAACTTTCCGAAGATAAAACCAATGTTACCATACAAAATACTTTTGGAATTTTCCCCCAAACTTCCCAATGATAAAAACCAGTTTAATCATACCGTAAGTATTTTCAAGAACTACAAGATGCCAAATGATGGTAGAAATTAGAAGTAGCAACGTTTTTTAGGTCGTTAAAGTCTTTGAAAATACATTCATAAATTCGTTATAACACCTTGTCCAATTTACAAGGGCTACCAACAAGAATTTAAATTAGTAAATGGAAGCATTTAAATTGTTTGAACTTAAATGGTTATTCGAACGTTTTTAAAATTTAAATTTAAGAATTGACAAATTCACCCATTGATCTTAATAATCGTAGTGCAGGATATAAATGCAATTCGAAAAATGAATGTATATCCGCACTAATTTTACATTAAATGTTTGAACAATCGAAATGCAAATCTCGATTGTTCGAAATTGGGGGAAAATCGGGGTTTTTTTTTTGTTGTAATATACCGGTATTTCCAAAACGTCTAATGTTTCTTATACTGTGCAAGGAAAAAAAATCTATTAATTTAGTAGATATTTCCAACTAACAAAAAGTGGGTAACCCAAAAAGTGTTTCCATAAAGCGAGCATTAAATACGACCGGGGAAATAACAATGGCAGCTAATTAAATATTTGGTACCAGCAACCTGTTGACTCCGATTGTGACAGGCACACGCAGTTGGCACTTCCGCCATCTACGCTTAACCCACCAAAGATATTCTTGTGGTTTACCTTGACAATTTCGGATCCTCCTCCTTTTTTATTATTACCTAAATACAACAATAAGTCGACATTAATTTCGCCCCTCTTTTCCACAAGACACCTGGTTAACTGTAAATCATAAACTGGTTATTTGTTTAAAAAGAGAAAATTTGAATAATTGCTAAGAGGAGACCCCTTTTGCTTTCGATAAACGCCCTGACCATCGTCCATCGTCTTCCTACGAAACGACCCAAACGTCCTCCGCAGCCTTGAATGCTAATTAAATTTAACCTTCCTTTTTAAAATGTTTTCGTGTGGGTTTGCTGATCTAGCCAGCGTTTAAACTGACCATTTGACTTTTAACCAAAATGGTTTTTTTTTTCTGTTTTGTTTTTTTAAATAAAAATAATAATAAAATTGCTGTCTGATAAATGACCAAACGTTGTGATGCTGTTTTATACAGGAGCTACATCGGACCCCGATTAAATCTTCAATTTCAAGAACCCTGATTAAGTTAGTTTTAATTAGTGTTTCCGTTGGGTTCTGCTGATGGACGCCGCTTAATTGCCAATTATTTTAATCAGTTTGTTGCAATAGTGCAGAACTATTAATTAGGGGGTATTTATGCTGAGCCTTCTTGTGCGTTTTACTAATTAAATAATTAATCTTGCTTGACCACAACGCAACTTTTACTCATTCGTCTTTCTAGTGTGCTCGAAATTAGTTCGGAATGCTTATACTGTATGTATTTTCGATTAAATTTCCGTTGATTTTTTGCGACAAAATAAATGGTAAATTATAAATTAAAAAATTGTTTTAAGGATTTTTTGGCAGTATTTAATGTACCGGATGTTTATGGTGTACGAATTTAGAATTTTTCTTTTAAATATTCCAGCAAATTCATAATTTTACAACAATATAATTATTTTGGTTGTGGGGTGGCATCAGTTGTTAAAATTCTAATAACATCCGCTCTAAGCAAGATAAAATCAGTCTGTAAAAATTACAAAAAGTAAAAAAAGGAAGTAATTATTGAATTCGAAGACGGGGTTCTTTTATTATTTAAAGTTTTGAGTTTTGCAGGGTGTCTGCATGTCCTTAGTCATTGGTCAAACTTTTATGTAGGGAGGTAATTAAAATTCATTAAGATAGCACCAGTCATTAATTTTCCCTACTCCATTTAGCAATCAGTTTGCGAAAATGGCAAACAGAATTTTACTAAATGTTTAAATCCATTAAAAACAAGATTTTATTTTAAAATTAAATCCTATTTTTAATGGATTTAAACATTTCGTTAAATTTTTTTGAAACATTTTGTTAAAATAAGATTTTGTTTTAAAAACAATCCAATTTTTAATGGATTTAAACATTTTTTTAAATGTTTAAACATTGGGCAAAATTCTTTTTGTCATTTTCCCAAACTTATTGCCTCGTAAAGTCTCTTTTTTTTATAAATTCATCTTGCCATTTTACCAAATTTATTGCTCTATAAAGATAAAATTGTTGTTGTTACTATGCTAAATATTTTTTTAAAAAATTTCTTCCTTTTTAAATTGATAAACGATTTATGTCAAGTCATTAAACGCATTTTAAGTGCATGAAAAGTCATTGATTTTACACTAACAAATGTTATGTAGACACATTGGTTTAGGGTGGCGTTAAAAGGAAAGCCCGCTGGTTTTATTATTTTTCTCCCAAATTTCGTTTGGCGAAAATGAAGTTCGTTTGTGGTCAAGGAAAACGGGGCGGGGTCACTGAGGGGGAACAAAGGGTGAAAATCAGACACCAAAAACAAGTTTAGTTTAGTTTTTTTTGGGGTTAGTTTATGTGCGAATCCATCCGAACGCCTGATAATATCCCGATAAGGGGCTGCGATGAGCCTCTGGCGCCAAATATGGCCAAAAATTGTACTCTCTCCCCCTTTAAACCGGTGACCCTAGGGGTCTCCGTGTGCCTCCGTTCGTCCGCTATGGCGTTCAGGGTTTTAGGAACTTTAGGGGATGGGTTAATGACGTCGATGCAGACGGGAACTCAGGGGAAAAGGTTTGCGGGGCCAAAGGGAGTACAATGACCCAAGACACACAGAATACCCCCTGAATGGACCATCCCCCCCTTAGCCTCATCCTTTGCACCCTGAATTCGACAAGGTTGGATGATTCAACCCCCTCTTGCCATTTCCGACACCCACGCATGGAACTTGGACACAGGAACCAGTTTTGTTTTTAAACATTTCTTTAAATCCATTAAGGTGATAAACAAGGGGTAATTTTAATGATTTAATGAACCCTCGATGCGGGGGTCCAGCATAAATGATGTCTACTAAGGGTGACTTTGATTATACTTGACCGATGGTCAGTTATCAGTAGCACACCCATAACCCTTAAGGGGGACATGGGTCCACTTCCCTTATTTCCCCAAGGGCCTGCAAGGATGTTTACATAATTCAGTTGTTCAAACTACGAAATCATTTTAATTAATTAGTCACATTTTTGCTTAAAATATTTATTGTAATCGCGAAATTATTTTTTCCCCTTGCAGAATTGGTCATCTAGGGTCTGAGATTTTTGGTAATTTGAAAATGATCAGCTTGCTTATAACATTTTAATTTCAGGTTTCAATTTATTTCGCAAACAAACGGAACGTTTTCAAGTTATTAAAATAATTCAGACCCCCTAGTGGGCAACTAATTCGACATGGAGAAATTTAGGAATTGTAACAAACATTTGAAGCAAAATAATATACGTTGGAGAAATAAAAAAATTGGAAAACTATTGAGACCTCCGGAAATGAGCATTTTCCTTTTTTTATTTATTTTTTTATTAATAAACGGAACATTTTCGAACTATAAAAATAACGCAGACCCTAGTAGACAACCAATTCTACAAGGGAAAAAAAAATGTAAATTTAGCATTTATAACAAGTGTTTGAAGTACAAATTCGATTATTATTTTTCTTTTCAAGGTGGCATTTTTTAGGCGTCCTTATGGATAACCCTACCTATTTAAGGTCCTAAGTACACTGCCGAAAATGTCGGTTGTCTATCAGTTTGAACAATTCAATTTAATTTAAAATAATTTTTATAAAATAAAAAAAAATTAAAAATTAAAATTAAAAATCGATTCATGTTCATAAGGCAAAATATCGAATTCTCTGTTATTGACTTGACCAACGCTTCATTTTTTTATTTTATTTTTTTATTTTTGGTACTTTTTTAAAATTTTTATTTTCTTCTCCATAGTTGATGTCGCTTGTCTTCCCAGTGAAAACAATGTCGCTGAAAAATACATCTATTTATAGCCGTTTGAGGCTTCAGACGACGTTATCTCCCACATGTTCGTACAAATGTTTGTTGCTTCGTGTATTACGAAGCAAAACAGCACTTTTCTAAAATTATATTTTGAACAAACAGCTCGTACACCCCTTCTCGTTTGTACATTGTATATCTACGGCGTGTTTTACACGGACATTTAACGACCAGATTTCACGTTTTAAAAAAGAAATGCTAGTGAAACGTTTTGTCCTCCATTTGTTTCTGCAAGGCCTTCTTGTCTCCCACTCTACAGGAGCTCGCAACAAGCGTCCTTGTCGCCATCTTGCTGATTACGAAAAAACCGATTTCATCAACATTTTCTGAAATTCTGGAAATCCTGGAAATGTTCAGCCAGTAGACATCCGATTTAAAATCGGGACAGCTCGTTTTGTGAACGGCTTAAAGCACTTTCAACTCTGGTGGAAAAATCAGTGTAATCAAAACTGTAGATATTAACATAAACACGCTGATATTAGTAAAAAATGTAGTGATATCGCTAACCATACTGATATCAGTAGTCCCAAAAATCACTATATTACTGATATCACCAACCACACTGATATCAGTAGTCCCAAAAATCACTATATTACTGATATCACCAACAACACTGATATCAGTAGTCCCAAAAACCACTATATTACTGATATCACCAACCACACTGATATCAGTAGTCCCAAAAACCACTATATTACTGATATCACCAACCACACTGATATCAGTAGTCCCCAAAACCACTATATTACTGATATCAGTAGTCCCAAAAAACACTATATTACTGATATCACTAACCACACTGATATCAGTAGTCCCCAAAACCACTATATTACTGATATCAGTAGTCCCAAAAAACACTTTATTACTGATATCACTAACCACACTGATATCAGTAGTCCCCAAAACCACTATATTACTGATAACACTAACCACGCTGATATCAGTAGTCCCAAAAATCACTATTACTGATATCACTAAGCATACTAGCAATAAAGTTTCTAGATAATCGCCCTGTGCATAACTACGTGTTTGTACTTGCGTTCATTCACTTAGTAAACAGTGATGATAACTTGAAAGAGTTCATTTTAAGGAACTTGAAGCTCTAAAGATGCAGCCTGTATAAATGAAAATTTCTATATCGATTCGTAATAAACACTTGTTAGGTATTGTTCAGAGGGGTCAAAAATAACAAATTTTCCACTTGATTTTCGCCTAAGCAGACGAATAAATTCGGGATAAATAAATCCTATTCGAAATAAGGTTAGTGGGTTAGCCAAATTTTATGCATTCGTTTCAAAATTCACGGGCGTTCCCGTTTCGGATTTTAATAGGCCTAATGATTTAGTGCGGTGTTGTCTATTTTCAGTCAAAATCCCGTTTTGATCTTCTTTTTTACTAACATATTTCTATCCCATATATATATATATATAAACCATGCCGAATTTCAACAGTTTTTTTTATCCCTGACGAAAATAGGACGGGGTTCGAACCTTGTAATTGCGACATTGGCTAACATTTCGGGAAAAAAAAATTATTTCTCTGGAAATAACGAGTTAGTTTTTGCAATGACCTTAAGTTTTAATGCGTTTTCAAATTTCTCCTTTATTCACGGGATAAAATATCGTTAAATCATGATGTTTAACGGGCGTAAGGGGCCGTCCATGAAGAACGTCCCAAACTGTAAGGGGTGCAGGTTCACAAAAATTGTAAGATTATTAACTTGAGTTGGGATGGGGCTCAGAAATTTTGGTCAATTTTGCCTATTTTAAATGTTTATAAAACGTGCTCGAAGGACGTTATTTCTCAGTGGTTTTGTATAATGTAACCATTTATCAATGTCTCCAAATGACATTAATCTGGGTTAATCTGTTGATTACAGGGTCAGAAGTCGAATGACCTAAACTATGCAGTAACTTGAAGTATATTTAAAAAAATTCTGATTGGAGGTTTTGTTGAAACTTGGAAGTTATTTTGGAATGGATTTGACGTCATTTAGTAGGAAAATAAGATGGCATTTGTTGAGGATTTGCATTAACGTCCTCAAATAATGTCATTAAAATATTCCTCAGGATTCGCACAGAACCCGGGAACCGTTTACTTTGCATGGCCCCCACCTTAAACACATTTCTTATCATCCTATAAACAGCTTAATTAAAATCATTAAAGTCATTTTTGTGACTAAAGCAGTTGGAAATGTTGATGCATTTTTTTATTGTGTTAATGATCTGTTGATTGGCAGGGTCAAACGTCGAATGATTCGAGGTTATGTAACACTGTGACATAACCTCGCATTTTGGAAACTGTTACTTACGTCATATTAGCAATGAATCTGACAAAATTTAGTATGGATATGGGACGCCACTTGCTAAGGATCTGGTAAAATAAACGTCCCCAAATGACGTCATAAATGTTTTCACTCTGCAGACTATGGAATTTCGTGTACATCAAATTTTTTTTCTCTACATGTCATGCAGTGATGTTACGTTTTCGACCGAAATGTGACGTCGACCAATTGGGACGATTAAAGAATTGCGGTCATGACTCATGAAGTCCATTTTTCGAAAGATTGTGGGCGACCCCTGGCGTCCGCGTCCAGGCCAAGTAAGACCCTCTTATCGACAGTTAATTGGGCGTATTTATAGCGGGGATCGAACGTTTATGTGCATATTTTTTGCAATCCAAAAGCGAGCGTCATTAAAAGGTTAATAACGTCAATTAAGATGGCGGACGTCCACCATCTTGGGCGCTGGAGGGACACGTGGGGCGGGGACACCTGTTGCGAAGTGGTTTAGGGGGCTTAAGGGCTTCGAACGATGGGAAACGACAGACAAAAGGGATTTTCAATCAGCGGCAACAGCGGCAGTGACAATGTGCACAGATTATCATAACAGAAGAGAAATGGAAGGAAATAGAAAAAAAAAGAAATAAACTGAAATAAATAAAAAAAGGGAGGGGGGGGGGCAATTTTAGGCCACGGAGCATCAATTTCGTTGTACGATCGCAAATAATATAATATTATTGTTGTTTATGGCTCGAACAGCCGAAATGCTTGGCGCCTTTGTAACGAGCGTAAAACGCAAATATGCCTCCTCGTATAAAAAAGACAGGCGGACCTCAAAAAAAAAAGCAAAAGCACAATATGCTGGAAAATTTACGAGCTGGTGATTAAAATCTACTAGAAATAACAATGAACATTGAAACGTGATGGAAATGCCAAAATCAAAAAGAAATGGAGAAAACGCATTTGAAACACGTGGTCTTTTAAGGAAAATAAAACGCCAACAGAATTTTATTTTCATTTCCAAACAAAATATACGCTCATACCTCGCTATACAGCCGCTCTTTATAAGGCGTTTCGCTGTAACGGCCTTATGTTGTGTGTTTCATTATACGGCCAAAAACAATGAAACCTGGGCCCTCCCTGGAAAAAAGATCAGTATGTGATTCTATACTGATATCATTACATGTACAGTACATGCTGGATTTTGGAACTGTTGATATACGCTCATACCTCGCTATACAGCCGCTCTTTATACGGCGTTTCGCTGTAACTGTCTTTTTTGTTTTGCGTATGTTTCATTATACGGTCAAAAACAATGAAACGAGAGCCCTCCCTGTGGAAATGATCAGTGTGTGATTCTCTACTACTATCAGTAAGATTGTATACTGATATCACTATGGCCTCTAGTTAAATTTTATACTAAATGGTAATTCCGAAATTTGATCATTTATGATACAGCAAAGAAACGATGATGACCTACATCGACGTTTTTCGATATTTTTAAATCATATTTGTATTCTTTATAGCAAGTGTAAACCATACACCCACACCGGCGCCCAAGTTTTTTTTTTTTTTTTTTTTTTGGATAAAAATAAACATGATGACTATGCTATTGCCAATAAATACCATTCCTATCGATTAATGTTTTATTTCGAAAAGGAGAAATTCGCCATTTGACCGCTCATTATTCGCCGCCTAGCAACTCGCGTTAACGCTCGGTTGCACCAACTGGCATTAAATGGAATCAGAAGAGTTAAGGATAATGACGGATTAGTGCGACGCGAGGCAAACTGCCAATCAACGATTTGATTGCGTGACAAATTGCACCAATTTAACTCCCGATTAGACGAGGTTTTATTTGCCCAATAAAATATCATGTTTAAAATCTGTTTAAAAAAAAATACATTTTGCTTATTTGTCCCGTAATATTTAGGAAAGACAAGAAGATTAGATTAGTTAATACAAACAAAACGCAAAAATTATGGGGCCTAATAGTTTAAAAAAATATCATGTTGTACTTATTCATTATTTAATTTCTAGGATCCTATGACTGGATCATCTGGGAGTGCTTTTCTTGACCTGAAAATTCATGGTTTGACCAGGGAAGTCAAGGAAAGTCAGTGAATTTATGTTAAGTTCGGACATTAGGCTAAGAAATCCTGGAATGCCTTTGAATTCACGTAAAAAAATTAACAATTTAAAGCAGCCTGCGATGCTTCCTTATTTTTTGATCCTGGAAAATCTATTGCCAAGCCATGGAAGTCGTTAAATTTCCATGATTTTTTTGGAAGTGGATGTCACTTCCTTTTCTCCTGGTTTCAAAGCCCGATAACATGAAGTCATTGGGTTACGAAATCCTGAAATTTCTTTAAATTCAGGATACAGTATTCAGTGATCTTGACAAAGAAACTTTGTCAGATGCATTCTTTTGTTCATGAAAGTCAACGAAGGTCGTTGAATTTCTTGAATATTCGGTTATTTTGGGCTTTTCTGGTATTGAACTGGAAAATCCTCGTTTGGTTGATGAAAGTCAGTGAAAAGATTTCTTGGGGAGCTTTAGTGATTTTGTCAGTCCCTGGTTTTATGGCCCTATAAAATGACGTCACGTGTGGGATTTTAGGTATCTCTTTTGTGCCATTTCATTTCTCCCTTCTCCATGAATGGCCATCTGTTGTCAAAATTGTTCACGTTAACCGAGTGGCTCTGGTTTTACCCTCCTGATTTTTACGATGCTAAATGCGAGCACCATTTTTTTCTTCTCTTTTTCTTTTCTCCTAAATACCCCCTCCTTTTTCCCAAATTCAAACTCCCCCCCCCTCTTGTTTCCAGAGTGTTTGTGTGTATTAGGAGGGTTATATTCGTCCTGTTTTCCGATGGTTTTATCAGACGTTTTCAGTCACTCTTCTAGGGGCCCCTTCGTGATCTCGACCATCCAACAGGTTCCCCCTAAGACCAACTAAGGGGGTGGTGGCAAACTACTGTCTTACTCAGACTCGGGCCTGGACCTTGTACTTGAACTATCCCAAACTACCATCTTGCATTTTCTATCAAATTTCTGCAGTTTTCTTTCATTTTATTTCAAACGTCTGAAAAATCCACATTCCTTTAAATTAAAATGTTTGTGGGGCCTGTGGAATTAGCAGCGTTGAAAACATTGGATGCATAATTTCGAAGGAATTCGTGAAGACATCGAAATTTGGCGAAATTTCTCCGAATACATTTAGGCCGATGTCACCAAATTTTGTTGCGCTTGTTTTGTCCTTTTTAGTTTTGAAATGATCTTGACAATTTTGCGAAATGTATCCAATTTAAAAATGTTGAAAAATGCATGGGTGGATTTTACTTTAAATTTGGGAAATGTATCGTGAACAGTTTCGAAATTTTTGTTGTATGTTTATTCATGTAATATGGAGACCGTATCTGCTGATTTAATTTTAAAAATATTATTTCAATTAATCACTGTGGATTATCAATTATCTGAGATTAACTCAATTATGGACTTTTTAAACATTTTTTCTAAAGTTTTCAATGCCATCAATGAAAAAAAAAGTTCTAGGTTTGCTAATGAAATGCCATTTCAGACTTCTTCGAAATTTATTCGCAAATTATTTTCAGCAGTTTTCAGAAATTCGCCTTGTGATTTTTTTAAAAAAAATACTCATCTACTTAACGTTGCATTTTGGTTCTAACACAATTGCAAAATTTATTGGATGTTTTTAAACTTTAGCCATTGAATTTTAGATTTAAATTGGTTTTAGCGTTTATAAATATCCAGAAACGAACTTATGATTTTTGTTAAACAGGTTTCTGAATGTGTGATTTTTTTGCATTTTTTTATTTATTATTATTTGCGACATGTACATGCACCTTGTATGTTAACATTTTTCTAGATTATTAATTTTTCTTCTATTGTGTTGTTGTTAGAAGCCAGTTCCAGACATCTTTTTTTGACATGATCTAGTTCGAGGGTCAAAGTTATGTCATTTTTCCTGACTTCTACTGATTGGGTTCTAGATAATGCTAGATTATCACCCCTGCCCTAGACTCTAAAGGGCTCTAGAAATTAGAGAAAATCAAAAATAATTTTTTTAGTGGTTATGAGATGACTTTTCTTAATAAGTATCACTGGAAAAATTCAATGCGCTGAGGATGGAAGGGGGTTGCGGTAGATTGTCTGTCTAAAAATGGGGGTCACAGTGCTAAAAAGTCCAGGAACCACTGAATTATCGAAGAAGATGACGGATTGATTCAGAAATCTAGTCAAGTAGGCCTAAGCCTTGCACCGGGCATTGTGGGTAGGAAGTGATGGAGGAGGGGGCAAAAATGGCGGAGGGGAAGAAGACATAATGGACGGGGAACGGTTCCCAGCATCGATGGGGTTCATTTGTGAGAGTTAAAGAACCGGAAGTTGGCGAAAAAAGCCATTCATAAACGGAGAAGAACCGCGGCGTTGACATCTCGGTTTTCAGTAGGAAAAAGCCACTCTTCAGAGGGACAGAAAAGGTCAGAAATAGATTTCGATAACTTTTTTTTGGGGGTGGGGTGGGGGCGTAATTAACGTATTAAAGGGCATTTTTTGTGCTGTTGTAAGGAGCCATCCGTAAAAGTCAAGGAAAAGTCTGGAAAATTTTTTTCAGGAAGTCACAGAAAGTCATGAAATCAAATTCAGGTCATGGACATCATGATCAGTAATTAGGATGATATTAGGGTAATCTTTTTGCCGTTGTTTGAATCTTGATTTTCCATTACGGCGTTTTCATACATTTTAATTCAAGCGTTCTATCGAATAAAAGTTTCCATTTGATTGGCATTAATTAGCCGTTAGCACAATGTTTTCGATGGTTTTCACCGGAAAATATTTTGGGCATGAAATCACAATATTAGTCTAATTATGCTAATTGCTGTTAATTAATTCATTTTGCAAACTAATTTAATGTTCGCCGAATTAACCCGATCGAAATAATGCCCGTTATGCTAACGACTGGTTTAATGTCGATTAAAATGTTGTCCACAATTGATCACATTCTTTAAAATTGAAGTTTTGCTGCGGACACCCTTGAAATTAGTTTTAATAACCTTTGGAATTTCCGAAAACCTTTTAAGGAATGATCACCCCTAAACAAGTGGTTAAATTATTTTCCTTTAACATTCAGTTATTAAATCGTGCCCTCCGTTTATTCCTCTTCCTTTTCCAACGCTAAAACCCCGTCTTAATCTCCGAATAGATTTAACGACTGAAAGTAGCTTAGGCAGTAAGTAATTCAGTCTTTTTTTTTTTTTTCTAAATGAAAATTTATCGCGAATTTCTTCGCGGCGCATTAATTAATTAGCCGTTAGCAGATACGTCCGTCCACCTGACTCCAATATGTCATCTCGGAAGTTAGCTACATTATTGATAAATAATTTGCAGAAGCTCTTTTCAGCCATTAAAAGCAGCCAGAAATCGATATTGACGTAGATGGAGCCACACGCGCTTTCTCCCCATTATTCACGGACAAGATTTTCCTATTTAATTTCTCCTTCAGTTAATTGCACTCCCATTTCATCGCATTAGCCAACTAGGAAATGAGTTTTAGAATAGCAAAAAAAAAAAAGACAAAAAACAATTAAATAAAAAAGGAATAAATGGACCGAATAGAAAACCTCTCTGAAAAATTAAAAATTAGCTGTGAAACGATCGCAATTTATATATATTTTTTTCAAACGTACTAATAGGATTGGGTCTGAAATAGGAAATCTTAGGGGTCGTTCACAAAGGCGTCTAATTAATAAGGAATTCTCTACTGATACCAGTATGATTTTTTTCTGATATCAGTATTTATACTGCTTTTTGGGACTGCTGATATCGGTATTATCGTGGGAATACGAATATCAGTATTGTAATGGTTTGGGGAATACTAATATCAGTATTATAGTTTTTTGGGACTACTAATATATGTATAGTTAGTGATATCACTACATTTTTTTATACTAATATCAGTATATAATCAGCATATTTGTACTGATATCTGCTATACTGGTAATACTGATCTTGACAACAGGGTGGAAAAATAAATCCACTTGTTGATGGACGTCCCATTTTATTTTAGATGAAAATATTTGCAAACAATTGACCTTTTGAGGTCGCTCATGTAATACCACCTAGGGGGTTGGTAAGATTAGCTCATGGGATTAATCATTGGAGAGTAATCCTCGAATTAGTTTTTATCTTCTCTCCCCTAAGGTTGGCCCAAGTGAATTGGGGTCAGTATGATTTATTTACTAATAATTTATTTTAATACTTTAATTTATTGGGTAAGATTTATTTACTTGATTTCTGGTAATGCTTCGGTTAATAATTTAATTATGCGTGGAACAACAGCTGTCTGGTAAATAAATACCTTAACTGCGTACATTTTTATTTTAAATTTAAAAGACAAAATGACCTACTAGAGTAAATAAACGTTAAGTACAAAGGTTTTATGCTTCTCATTAATTATTAATTATTATTATAATTATACAATAGGCCTACAATAAATATTAAGTTCTTTTTACCTTATTTAAATACTTTTATTAAAATATATCCTTATCTAAAATACTTTTAGGAAAATATTTCCTTTGTCTAAAATACTTTTATTAAAATATATTCTTATCTAAAATACTTTTATTAAAATATATTCTTATCTAAAATACTTTTATTAAAATATATCCTTATCTAAAATACTTTTATTAATATATATTCTTATCTAAAATACTTTTATGAAAATATAACCGTATCTAAAATACTTTTATTAAAATATAACCGTATCTAAAATACTTTTATTAAAATATAACCGTATCTAAAATACTTTCATTAAAATATATCCTTATCTAAAATACTTTTATGAAAAATATATCCTTATCTAAAATACTTTTATTAAATTTAAAATTTAACAAATAGCCTTCTAGAGTAAAGATATCTCAACTGCAAAAAGTGTTAGTGTTACATTTTGTAAATTTACTGAAAAAGCACGATACAGGATTTACGTTTTAATAATTTGTAAAGGCTCGTCGAATGACGTTAGTTTTTTTTAGACATTCATTATTATTCACCTTTTAAAACAAACCGTGGTCTCTGGAGAGAGAGTATACTGATCTACGTGATTTGAAGAATGATATTTGTAATATTAAATTCCGTTATTACTTACACGTGCGTCTAATACGAGAAAATTATTTTTGTTGAAGTTTTTTTTATTTTTTTAAGATAGTTTTTTTCCCGTTCATCAGCATTCATTCGGAGAACAATACATTCTGTGGTTATATGCTGCGTTTGAAAATGATCAAACCGACCTTGCGTTTTAAAATACGAAAATGGCTGGTTTTTACTAATTCTTCCAACGAACACATGGTAATTAATAATTTTGGACAATAGATTTTTTTCTTGTTTTTCCGTTGTTCGTTATCCGCAACACGTACGACGTATGGTATATTGTCTACATTTTGATTATTTCAAATAAATTTCGTAAAAATTTCGACGCATTTTTTCTGGAATTTTCTTTTTCTTTCTTGTCTTCAAATGTTTTCTTAAACAAGTTGGCGCAACACATGAGAAAGCACTTGAGAAATTGGTAATAAAACCTCTTGATTTGTGTCCTGAACTCGTTTGGGGCTGACAACATGTGTGCCATTGATATAAAATTGGTTGCCATGGCGACCTGAGATGCATTTTCGCTATCTTATGCCATAATATATCACACGAAGATGGCAGTGTGTATAAAATGTGTCCGATTTGTATACAAGTACGTTCTTACACAAGGCCTGTTATTTTTGCAAAAAAAAAAATTATGTATCTACGTTTGAAAAAGCTACCAAAATATCTTCGTATGAAAACAAATTAGTTTGATTAGATTTATTTTCGTCTTTTCCTGAATATCGTTAATGGGGGGCTAATGAGATGAATTCGACGAAAATAACGTCGACGGCGAATTTACGAAATGATTTTCAGGTTTTATTCCCTGATAAATATGCCCACCAAGAATAATTCATTTCGGACACAAACCATTGTTTGGCACGCAATCATAGCGAAAAGATAGCCCCGGTTTTTCAGTTTTATCGATATTTAGCTCATAATAAGTGCTCGATTGACCCCTTTTAAGCCTAATTAAATTTTCCACGCCGAAAATTACTGAAAAAAAATTTCGATGCCCATTTCGTGGAAATGAGACACGCAAAATGACGTGCT
>JAQIXS010004366.1:0-15344 GCA_034700785.1 Rossiulus vilnensis
CAGCTAAAATAAATCACACGGTAAGGTGTTTACATGCCTACTTTGATTCAAGACAAAATACTTTTAACAGTGCATGTAAACGTAGTGTATGTCTCCCGACTTTTAGGCCAGCCTGTAGCTGGCAGTGTCGAAGCCAATTGCAAAGCTGCATTCATTTGTTGTGAAACTTGATCCTCGCTTAAAAACGATGGACTAATTACCGAAGCAAAACCTTGTTGAAACAGTTTGAAAACTCCCGTAGGGCAGCCATTATCCAGATCATTAGCATTAATGGCGCTTAAGTCGCAAACACAGACGCGAGCTCTACTCACGACTATGCATTCAAAGAAAAAGGGCTGCAAAATGCTTTTCATTAACCTTGTGCAGGCCTCCGGATTTTTAATTATGCGCTCGACTTCTGGGTCCCCAGAAAAATCCTCATTAAATGCAAACGCGCTCTTAATGGCGGCCAATTAAGGGCCAATTGCATTTGCAATTTGTGAGCCGAGCATTTGTTCGCGATTTTGCATTCGCAGAAAAGGCGGGGATGTCCGCTGCCCTAATTACAGGCTTCATTGAGTGGGCGAAGCCGACTAATTAACAGAAATGATATCAGGCACAATTAGCTGCTACCCATGCGCTTACCGGAATTGCGCAGGCGGCCACCATTTTAGTTTGCTTTTTGAAATTAGTCGCATTTGGGAAGACAATTCACATTAAGCGCTAATTAGTAGATGGTTGTCCAGCGTCTGTCTTTCGGAGTTGGTTGCATTGTGTAGTTATTTGGTTGATTGTCACTGACGGTGTTGGTGGTGCGTGGCGGTTTTTAGTTGGCGGAGGGATTTTTGTATGGTTTATTCCGATTACGAACTGCCTGACTTCGAGGGATGTGAGTGCTAAGCTGCATGGGATTGCGCTACAACACGTTTGTGGTGTTTCTTTTAATTAATAGATGTTACTGATATCAGGAGCTCAAGAGAAGGGAGTTGAAAGCACGAAGGGCAACGACCCTTATGGCTTGGACAGAGTAGCTATTCTCTTAACGATAATATGATGATATGAATAATAGATTACTAAGAATAAATGGACATACACAAAAACACAAGTGTGCCTGAACATATGACTACATAAAATAAGGAACGTTTAGACATATTAGTTGGAATTGCAAGTGCACTACATGCGTGTTTAATAGCTGAACATGTAGCGAATGCAACGTTAACGGAAAACTTGAATTTGTTGTCAAAACTAACAGTGGCGCAGCCAGGGGGTGCCAGTCCATGATTTCATACTTGATCAATGAAATTTTCTTGCTTAAATGGCCATATTTTGCTATTACTTTTAATAATGGCAAATATTTGTAAAATGTTGAGCCTAAAATCACGGATTTGAAACCCAAATTTGCCAAATTTTTGCCTCCAGCGTTCCTTTTAATTAGTAACATTTTCGCAATGTTTTGTATTAAATTACGAGGTAAAATCCCGTATTTGTTACCAGAAGTTAAACACGACACTGTTTTTCCTTAGTTACCTGGTGAAAAGATCAGTATAATCAGTACAGTAGATATCATTACAAATATAATGATCATATTCTGATATTAGTATAAAATGCATTTATATCACTAACCATACTGAACCATACTAACCATAACCATAACCATACTGAGATTAGTAGTCCCAAAAACCATTACTTGTATATATATACTGATATTAGTAAAGAATCATACTGTTATCACCAAGGTTATACTGATATCAGAAGAGAATCGAATACTAATCTTTCTTCCAGGGTAACCACAGGTTTACCCTGTGTTTTGTTTAACTTTCTTTGGTGCAACCGGCCCTTACTAGTCAATAACGATTACTATACCAGCAAATGAAGACCACCACTATGCAGAAACGAATTACAACTATTGCCAGAAGGTGAAGTCACCTTAGTGCATAAGGTCCCTGCGCTAATTAGCAGAGCGCACAATTAGACCACCCTGGTGTCCACTGAGGGTTTGGTGCCATCGGGCGCTGGGTTACATAAACTTGTCACTTCCCATTTGTCCGCCACGCTGGCGTTCGACACGTGTGTAAATGGGCCGAGGCGCACGGCTGGTTAGCTGCAAAGGACAAACACTGCTGGTACCATTGCATCCAACCGAGGAGGTGGTGAGAGGTGACCTTTATCGACAGATCAGCGCGCAATTACATTATGTCGAACACGTGTCTGGGGTGAAAATCGATAGGCGCCACGCATGCGTCCTCCAGGCCACACGCGTCTCTTGTCAGAGGTAATCAGTTTGGTTCTTGGATTTATCGAAGTTATGGTCCGTCCATGAAATGCGACATGGGGCATCTGGAGGTTCAAGAGCTTCAGCTGAGTTCCAGTCCGATCAAGGATCCACCATGGCTGGTTATGTGGCGTTTTGTATCTTTGGAACATAATAACAGTTTATTCCAATAAGAAAGAAAAGGGGTATAGAGGTTGTGGGCAACGCTTACAAACACCCTGTCACATTTCAATACCCAAAGCAATACGCAAAACAAAAAACTTAATTAGGATTTACTAATGCCTGTCGTCAGTATTCTTACTAGTGATTGTGATCGTGCATGTTCAATTATGTCTTGCGCTATACAGTTGTAAATAAATGATGAATGATATAGTCAATGTTGTCAGGTAGGTGTAAGGAAAATGAAGTTGGAATAAGGTGAACTACTGATGAATGCTTGAATGGGGGGAGGGAGGGAAACCAAGTTAATTTTTCCGATTAAATCAAGATTTCCGAAAAATCAATTTCATTTTAACACCTAATTAATATTGAATTCATGCATGTAGGTGACCCTGATCCTGATGCTGCTGATCATTTAAAGTGATATCATGAAACGTACAGGCACTGATGATAATACTGACGATTCAGACCAATTTAAAAGTAATGTTATCACTCCTAAGTGACTTTTTATAGAAAAACTGCTCAAAACTGTTAGACATTTTAAGTCACGACTTTATAAAAAAAATTACTAAAGAATTTTAATGAAAAATGTTTCATGAAATCAGTTATTTATAATCATTTTTTTAAAAAAAATGATACGAAATCATCCAAAATATTCATACATGTTATATTGTGCGAATGTATTACCAAATGATGTAAATGCAACTAATATTTGTAGGTTATGTAATAGTAGTATGTGCTTTTATAAATTAAATTACTTAATTACTCACTTTTATTAACCTGTTTAAATAGATTAAACTTAATCAGACTTTATTTAGAGATTTTTAATTTTGTTTTTGTAATAAAATGTAATGGATGTAACATAAAGGTTACATAACATGAGTTTTGCTGGTAGGATGTAAATAGATAAGCAGACAGTAAAAGCTCTAATATCTTAATACCTTTCTGTCTGTCTGTCTGCCTATGTACATGTATGTTCCTTCATCCTCCCAGTTTTACCCAGTTTACAAAAACATATCTTGACAATAGATGTGCTTAGTAAATTGAAAAAAACAATTGAAAACATTTATTCGGAAGACAGTACAAATTGAAACGTAATTGTGCTTGCTTTTTGTGATGTTTTCTATTGTTTATCATTAGTGCTGTTAATATAGTTTGTAACTGTATTGTTGTCATGGGATAACATTTCATTGTTGTTTCAAATATTGATGCAATTGTATTGTTGTCATTGGATAATACTCGTGACACAATTTCTTTTCGAACTCCGGGCGAGTTTATTTCATAAATATCTATTAAAATACAAAATTCAAAATATGCAAACAGACTCACAAACTGCACAGTGTAAAGGCACATACGGTATACATTAATCCGCCTGTCTGTCTGAATTGTATGCCAATCTATTGTATTGCATTGTAAAATCAGGAATTTGTATAGGGACACACATTACGACATGGCGGTACCATGTTCCAAAAGGCCACATATCTAAATAACAATGATGGAGCTTGCATTGTAAAATCAGGAATTTGTATAGGGACACACATTACGACATGGCGGTACTATGTTCCAAAAGGCCACATATTCAAACAACAATGATGGAGCTTCCATTCCTACACCACGACGCACAGACAGTAGCTTTGGCTTACCGAACAGTTGCACGATGCTGCAGTGGACCTGCAAGTAGGAAGAAAAAAAAACACATTTTCCAGTAAAAGCTTTTCGTCTTTTGCACATTTTAAGTACGCGGTGCACTAAAGCGGGGCACGCATTTGCATAATTGAACTCGGGAGTATTGTCAGGCTCATATTTTGATTGATCGCCCATTTCTCGTGGAGAACTCACTTGGGCTGGATTTGGGGGGCAGGCTTGTCAACATCTCCATTATATCAACTTAACAGATTGCGAATCAAGTAAGCCATTAGAAGCTGAATTTATGCCAAAAAAAGCCCGAATGCGAGAAGCCACTTCTTCCCACTTCCGGCGCCAATTTGGCCGGAAGCACAGGCTGTTGCTTTTGAGTGGCGCTGGAGGACACTTGTGACCTGCGACAGTTGACCCCCTAGCTGTTTGGTTGTGGGGTTTAACGGGTGCGATTTTTGAAAGGCAAAATATGGCCAAGACAGTGACGTAAGAGGCGCCCCACTGTCCTCGCATGAAAAAGAAAGTCTAAATTTTAGTATTGTTAGCCGAATTTCACATATGAATAATAAATTATAAGTGTATGCTAAATTTAATAGAGATTAAAAAAGAACGTTTTTCAGTAAACGAACCCAAGATGTACCAATTAACAGTCGAGTAATCCAATCACTGGGCTATCAGAATTATGCATGATATAAACAATTCGGTAGCAACATTTGTTTTTAAATCAATTATAAAACGTATTAAATATTGGACAATGCATTTCAGACCTTGTTTTCAATATATTCACAAAAAATAATATTTTAATTTAGTGTTTTAATAAAATGTATTTTAGCAAAATATGTTTGTGTGTTTACCAATATATTTTTATTGTCACATATGTCATGAATATACAGTGAAAACTGTCAAATTGACTACCTTGCTATGTAGGTTGCCTGATCATATTTGATGATGTTTTGGGTCCCTTGGAAACGAATAGTCTATGCTGTTAATGTTATTTTTTTCGATATATTGACCGGTTTTGTCCGGTCTCTTGGGTGGTCAATATAGACAGGTTTCACCGTATATGCATATATTTGTAATATTTTTCCCACATATATTTTTCCATATGGGGTTAATTGTTTAAATTTTTAAATAGATTTGAGTGTTGATAATAAAAAGCTGTATGGGAAAATTTTG
Source organism: Rossiulus vilnensis (assembly GCA_034700785.1). Classification (NCBI taxonomy): domain Eukaryota; kingdom Metazoa; phylum Arthropoda; class Diplopoda; order Julida; family Julidae; genus Rossiulus; species Rossiulus vilnensis. The sequence goes on from JAQIXS010004366.1 coordinate 5,225, forward strand.
AGCAAGAACATTACAAATCTCAGAATTAAACCTGCATTTTCATACAAAATAGGCCTAATATATGGTAAATTTAAGGATCACTGCAAAATATTTGTCTTAAAGAATTGATCTGAAATATAGGAGCTTAAACAATTTATCTACGAAAATTTGCTGAAGTGCATTTGATTTCCTAGCTCTTGTCAATAAATACGCTAAGTAAATTATAAAATGAAGACATTTTATCAAAAGTCAAAAAATTAATTGTTCATTAAATGTAATTTGTCTTATCCAAATATTTGCTATTGTTGACTTAACATGGTAATCATACGAGTTTTATATTTATGATATTTGTGATGTTATATGTTATGCAAAATGTTGTTCCTGCTGCTGAAAATATATCAAACATATAGCTTGTGTTTTTGTCATTATTTATGAAAAAACAAACAAAGAGAAATTGAACCTTAAAGAAGTAAAACTAGTTTTATTAACATGATCGTAGATAAGTAGAAAAATCCATTTTTATTTTGGAATCTAAAGAAATGTTGATGTTTATTCTATTTCTAATAACTCGGTATATATTGGTCAAAATCCTTGATTCTCATGTAGTTCTCCCATCTTAACAATTTTGTTTAACATTTTATTCACGCTGTATTATCTAGAGGCGTTTGTCACCTTTTATCGTGAAATAAACACCTCAATTAAAAAACATTTAAAAAAAAGAAACTGGGCCAAACCCTAATTGGTGGCAATCACTGCAAGCACGCGTGTAATGCTAGATACGTTTGCCCCAAGCTCATTACCTCAGTTCACCTCAACACATGTTTCGAAATAAAACCATGGTAAAAAAGTACATAATGATAACATACTGCAAAGCAAGTATAACATCCAAGTAGTAAAACTCTTGTAATTATGGCAGGATAGCACCAGATAGCGTTCCGATCGTTTCGGGCTCTACTGAACCATGCTATCTACCACAGCACATCAGCGTTTCTCAAACTATAAGGGTTGTAAACCGATTTTTGTAAAAATTAAAGATCACAAAAATTGGGAACACAAACCCAAAGAAACTGGAACTACACTGTAGGCTACAGAACAAGGCTACAATTTAACTCGCAGAATATATTGGCCGCTGCCTGCTGCACACCAGCACAAATAGTCGAATAAATTAATTAAAAGAATAGAAACAATGGAAAAGACGCAGGCAAGATCCGGTTTTAAAATGTTTATGACTAAGGTATAACTATCAATCAAAAAGTCTTCGGAAAATTTGGCGACGAAATATTGGGTAAATAAATAAACAGTTAATGACGTGTAATGACATTGTCATAACTCGTCGCCTTAGGTTTGACAAAAAACACTACAACCGATTAACGTGTAAGTGTAATTAAAGACGCCCGCCTGTAATTAGTTGAAACGGGCCCTTAATTTCTGATTTCAAACTTGATTTTTCCAAATTTTTGTGGACCGAATTTCACTAGCTGCCCCGCTACGGCCAATGGGACAATAGATCCTCAAAACAGCAGCAGCGCCCCCTATGAGCTCGACATTAAATGCCGAAGTTGGGAGTATCACTACTTGGATGTTCTACTCGCCATGCCTCAACACATTCGAAATGAAACCGTGGTATAAAAAGGACCCACTGTCTCTCAGTCCAACACGCATGGTCCTTCGTGGACGGCCCCTTGCGACCAGTTGAGAGTGGCGAATCGCAAAAAAAAAAAAACAGGGAGGGGGAGAGCCACCAACGCCACCATCAAACTGCCATTTTGCATTCTCCCTGCTGTGCAAAATTGCGTGGCCTCCTAACTGCTTGCTTATGCACAAACGCATTATGGTAAGGCCCATATTGCGCTAAGTGCTTTCGCCTAGGCATTTTATTTGGCAAGCGCAGGAGGCACGAGTTGCAAGGGCCGTGAATAATTTAGCCGGCCGAGAGTTGATGATGAAGTGGTTCCATCAAGGCGAGGATTAATCTCTGATTTATGAGGCTAGTGCCGTAATGAGCGGAGAATTGGGACCCCGATGCTCAATTTATGGATTGCTGGGGCGGAGCTGCTTGCGTGCGGAGGGAGAAGGGTCAGGGGTGAGGGGTGACAACGTGCACCCATCTGCTCCAAGCATCAAAATAATGTTCGTTCATTTATATCTGGAGAAAAAAAAATACATCGTGAAGATGGTTTTAACATTGGAAGATGGTGTTTAACATTTGTACATTCCGAAAATACATCGTGAAGATGGTGTTTTGTTGTTGTTCTACAATGTTTAACACTTGAACATTGCGAAACTGGACATCTAGAAGAGAAATTGAAGAACTGAATTTGGAGAAATTGAACTTTATTAATGTTAAGAAACGGCGAATTAAAGTCGACGGGCGTGGTCCGGTTTTGAAAGAATATTTTTTGGACAAATGTATTTGGAGAAATTTAGAAGAAAAAAATGAAAATTATAGTTGAACTACGAGAAATTATCTCGGAGGTGGGCTATTTACATAAAAATGAATGGTTTGGTCATGAATATGAATGATCATTTTTAAAAATTAATCAAATTATTCATTCGAAGATGGATTTTGGATAAAATGACGATTTTTAAAAATTAATCGAATTATTCATTTTTCATTGAAACACAATTCTTTGGCCAAATCGAGCATTTTCAAATTAATGAAGAATAGCGGAAGTCGTAAGGGGAAGTTCATTTAAAATTGGCTATTTTTTCCAATGTTTAACATTTGTACATTTCAAAAATGGACATCTGGACGAAGAATTCAAGTCATCAGGAGGTGTTCCTGTTTTGGAGAAATTGAACTATTTTTGGACACATTTATTATTTTGAAATGTAAAACGACAAATTTAGAGAAAAAAAATGTAAAAATTAAAGTTGAAATAAGATAAATAATCTCGAAGGTGGTCTATTTAAATAAAAAAACAAATGTTTAGTTCATTTCTATTTAGAAATAAAATCCATCGTAAAGATGTTATTTTGTTTTTCAATGGTTAACATTTGTACATTCCAAAAATAGACATTAAAAATAATTGATTTAAGAAATTCAACAATATTTTTAAAAATTAGAAGACACTGTGGATCTGCAAGAATGTCAAAACATATGGACATACATGGAAATATGTATATATGGATTTGTAAGAATTTCAAAACATATCCAAACTACCACATTGCATATCACTTGCTGCTAATAGGGTATTGAGTTGAATTGAATTCAATTGAACATACGAATCCAAGCTCATGGAGTCCTATTTGAATGACCCAAAAGATCACGACGTCATACAGGTTTATGGGTAGCGTGGTGCCCAGCTTATACAGGTTCAAGCTCAGGTTTGAAAGCACGCGAGACCTCCAGAGGGCGTTTCTTGCGTGCCACCATTTTATAATCCACTCTAGGCTAATGCGAAAAACGAGAAATAAATGAAGTCTCGCGTGTTGCAGACACGACTGAACACGCGGTGTTTATGTCCAACTTAAAATAATCTCGTCTGAACATGGGCAGGGTGGAACATTTGGCGAGAGACCCAAAGTGGATGATTATAAAACGATAACAGAAACGCGATTAGAACAAAAGCGCAAAGGAAAACCCGAACCGCAAGGAGAATGGCCAGAAGCCCTTAGGCCCAATTGCGTGTGAATTGCATGCTAATGTGTAGCTAAATGTTTGAAATTTGTACATCTGTTACGTGTGCTTGACATGCAAGATTTGTTCGACTTGTAGATAAAGATGTAATTTCAATGTTTTTTTTAAACTTATTTCAAACTGAATGTTCAATGTGTCAATGTTCAAATATGACAGTTGACATGTAAAATTTGTTAGACTTGTATATAAAGATGTAATTTTGCTTTTATTGATAATTATAAGAATGTTCAATGTGTCATTGTTCAAATATGTCAGTTGACATGCAAAATTTGTTAGACTTGTATATAAAGATGTAATTTTGCTCTCATTGTAAATTATAAGAATGTTCAAATATGTCAGTTGACATGCAAGATTTGTTTGACTTGTATATAAAGATGTAATTTTGCTCTCATTGTCAATTATAAGAATGTTCAAATATGTCAGTTGACATGCAAGATTTGTTAGACTTGTAGATAAAGATGTAATTTCAATGTTTTTTGCTCTCATTTCAAATTTATGAATGTTCAATGTGTCAATGTTCAAATATGTCACTTGACATGCAAAATTTGTTAGACTTGTAGATTAATATGTAATTTCAATGTTTTTTGCTCTCATTTTAAATTTATGAATATTCAATGTGTCAGTGTTCAAATATGTCAGTTGACATGCAAGATTTGTTCAACTTAAATATAAATACGTAATTTTGCATTCATTGATACTTATAAGAATGTTCGATGTGTCAATGTTCTAATATGTCAAGATTTGTTAGACTTCTATGTAAAGATGTAATTTTAATTTTTGCTCTCATTTCCAATGTAAGAATGTTCAACGTGTCAATGTTCAAATGTGTCAAGATTTGCTAGATTTGTATATAAAGATATAATTTCAATGTTTTTGCTCTCGTTTCCAATGTAAGAATGTTCAAATATGTCAAAATTTGCTGGACTTGTATATAAAGATATAATTTCAATGTTTTTTCTCTCATTTCAAATTTAAGAATGTTCAATGTGTCAATGTTCAAATATGTCAAAATTTGCTGGACTTGTATATAAAGATATAATTTCAATGTTTTTGCTCTCATTTCCAGTGTAAGAATGTTCAATGTGTCAATGTTCATATATGTCAAGATTTGCTAGACTTGTATATAAAGATATAATTTCAGTGTTTTTTTCTCTCATTTCAAATTTGAGAATGTTCAGTGTGTCAATGTTCAAATATGTCAGTTGTTCATCTTTTTATAAAATGCAAAAATGGTTCTAAAATTGTTTGCATGGGTTGTCCCATATAACCGAAGTCATTTTCGCCTTATTTCTGATTTAAATTTGTTTAATTTGTCCTATCATTTTAAAAATGCACTGCGTGTTAAATATTTTCTAAAATGTTTAATGGGTGCATACAAATGACGTAATTTGGCTAGTATGTTTACATATTCAATGATAAATTTGACCAAACAAATTTTTTTTCTGCCAAATTTAGCAAAATTCCACTTATTATAAATGCATTTTCTCTAGACAAATTCAAAAAGACCACCCTGGAGAAAATTCAGTAATTGATTTTCTACTGATATCAGTATGGCTTTATACTGATAATATTATGATTCTATACTGATATCAGTATAACCTTATTGACATCGGTATGATTCTATACTGATATCACTATGTATGCAAAAAACACTGTATCAGTATGGTTAGTGATATCATTACATTTTTACTAATGCCAGTATGCTCAGTGATAGCATTATTATAGTGGTTTAGGGTCTACTAATATCAGTATGGTTTGTGATATCATTACATTGTCACTAATATCAGTAAGCTTAGTGATAGCATTATTACAGTGGTTTAGGGCCTAATATCAGTATGGTTAGTGATATCATTACATTTTTAATAATATCAGTATGGTTAGTGATATCACTACACTTTTACTAATATCAGTATGCATAGTGATAGCAATATTATAGCGGTTCAGGGCCTACTCATATCAGTATGGTTAGTGATATCACTACATTTTTACTAATATCAGTATGGTTAGTGATATCACTACACTTTTACTAACATCAGTATTCTTAGTGATAGCAATATTATTGTGTATTAGAGACTACTAATATCAGTATGGTTAGTGATATCTCTATATGTTTACTGATATCAGTATTTGAGCAGTATATTTGTACTGATAAATATTGTACTGATTATACTGATCTTTCCACCAGGGCTGCCAGTGCCATCATCGTTCTTGATTATTTGATCATGTCCATTAGGTTTCAAATTTTCAGGCTCCCCTCCAACCCTGACCGAGGGGTTACTTACTCCCTTTTGGGGTTGAAGGGAAGTAACCCCACCCCGCTGGGTCCTCTAACTCCTTTTTATCCCACTTCTAGGGTCTGGCTGGGCTCACTTAACGACAATTTGGGCGCCATTAACAGCGTCCATTAATCCCGGATTAATTCATCTTCCGGCTGAGCATCTCTGCAAGATGGTGCATAATTTATGCTTTCGTGAAAACGAGATTTTATGGACTTTTAAGGCCTTTTATTAGCTCTTGCTGCATAGGGGGCGGGATCATTACATTGTAAACTGGATGGCTCTTACACCTTTATGAGGGGGTAAAGTGTGTGCCATTTCCTATTTATTGCCTGGGTTATTGCTGTGGTTTTGGCTGCTGATGCCAGATTGGCACCCAGGTGACGTCACGGACCTGAGAGTCCTGAGAGTGGACCTGAGAGTCCTGAGAGTGGATATGCGGGTATATGTTCGCTGAGAGTGACCATGATGGTTGATCGAAGTCGCAATAGGAGAGTGAAAAATGCAAGAGGAAACATCGATCGGTGTATAGACGACTGAGAGGTGGGCTTCGCGAGAGTTGGACAAGTGGCTGATAGTGATATCGGAGAGCTATTCCCTGAAATTAAACACCAAGTCGGAACTCTCCAGACTTCGATGCTGGACGGAGAGTGCAATCGGAGAGTTGTATACTGAAATGAAAATCTAGTCAGAAGAGAACGCAAGTAAAAACGTATGAGGGCTGATAGTGTTAATTAACTCTTTTCCTGACTCTCGAGAGTTCGATGCTAAGTTGAATAATATAGTTAGAAGGGACAGCAAGTAAACACTCATCAGGGCTGATAGTTATAACTATCGAGAGTTCGACGCCGGACTGAGAGTGCAGTCGGAGAGTTATTTCCTGAGATGAAACATCTTACCAGAAAAGACAGCAATTATAACTCCCGAGAGCCGATAGTGATAACTAACTTTCGAGAGTTCAACGCTGGACTGAGAGTGCTGTCGGAGAGTTCATCCCTGAGACGGAACATCCACAAAAAGTTCGGCGTCCTGCTGCGAGCCGAGAGCTGATAACTAACCCTCGAGAGTTCAAAACTGTTAGCGATTAAAAACAGCAATTCAAACCTCATCAGGGCTGATAGTTATAACTCACTCTCAAGAGTTCAACGCTGGACTGAGAGTGCTGTCGGAGAGTTCATGCTTGAGACGGAACATCCACAAAAAGTTCGGCGTCCTGCTGCGAGCCGAGAGCTGAGAGCTGATAACTAACTCTCGAGAGTTCGAAACTGATAGCGATTAAAAACAGCAATTCAAACCTCATCAGGGCTGATAGTGATAACTCACTCTCGAGAGTTCGACGCCGGACTGAGAGTGCAGTCGGAGAGTTCTTCCCTGAAATAAATCATCTAGTTAGAAAAATCAGCAAGTAAAAACTCATCAGGGCTGATAGTGATAACTCACTCTCGAGAGTTCAACGCTGGACTGAGAGTGCTGTCGGAGAGTTCATTCCTGAGACGGAACATCCACACAAAGGTCGGCGTCCGGCTGCCAGCCGAGAGCCGAGAGCTGAGAGCTGAGAGCGACAGTTGACTCTGGTGCAGCCTAGCTCCATGTGAGCATGTGGCAGCCCTCTCGCCCCATTTGCCCGGCGCTGCTCGCTTCGCCTGCAGAGCGCGTCCGACGTCCAAGATGGCGGCGCGGTGCATCTGTTACCCTGGCTATTAAATATTTACACGCCTGCTGCACTTGCTCACTTTAATTTGCGGCCGTAATGCGCAAGCGGGGGGATCTGTGTGCCTAGCAATTACAATTACGGCGGAGGAGGAGGGGGTGCAGGGTGCATGTGTCGCCACTCGTTCCTCCCTCCTTGTTTTGCTACAACATTAATTTCTCCTTTTCCCCCCTCCACCAATTTCTCATTATCCGTTTTTTGGCCGCACAATGAATGCATATTCATCGCTCAAGCGGGTCTCGATGGACCGGCGCGGAAGGAGGAGGAGGAGGGGACACTCCGTGCACTCATGCCTCGCTTAACGGCCTAGATGGCTTCGTGTGCTTCATGGAAGGTTGGCTCGGAAGCGAAATGCTGCACTGAAAAATCCCGAAGAACTCTCCGACTGCACTCTCAGTCCAGCGTCAAACTCTCGAGAGTTAGCTATCGCTCTCAACCCTCTCGAGAGTCAGAAAAAGATAATTCTCACTATCAGACCCCAAAAAGTTTTAATTGCTGTTTTTTTCTGGGATGATGTTTCATCTCAGGGAATAACTCTGCGACTGCACTCTCAGTTCAGCGTCGGACTCTCGAGAGTTAGCGATCGCTCTCAGCCCTCTCGAGAGTCAGGAAAAGAGATAATTCTCACTATCAGAACCCAAAAGGTTTCAATTGCTGTCTTTTCTGGGATGATGTTTCATCTCAGGGAATAACTCTGCGACTGCACTCTCAGTCCAGCGTCGAACTCTCGAGAGTCAGTTATCACTATCAGCCCTGATGAGTTTTTACTTGTTTTGAATTACTATCGGTGTCCAACTGTCGAGAGTGAATTATCACTATCAGACCCCAAAAGGTTTCAATTTCTGTCTTTTCTTGGATGATGTTTCATCTCTGGGAATAACTCTCCGACGGCACTCTCAGTCCTGCGTCGAACTCTCGAAGAGTCAGGCAAAGACTTACTGTAATTATCACCACCAGACCTCAAGCGGTTTCAATTGCTGTCTTTTCTGACCAGATGTTTCATCTCCGGGACAAACTCTCCCAGCGTACTCTGTCCAGCGTCGAACTCTCGAGAGTTAGTATGCACCATCAGCCCTGATGGGTCGGTGTTTACAAGCAGTGCCGGATTACCCATAAGGCCAAGCAGGCACCGGCCTTTGGGCGTTCTATTTACTAAAATTACAATATATTGTTTGTTTTGTTCAATAAAATTGCTTTCTCAAGATGTTGTTGTTGAAAACGTATTAGGATATAATTTGCAAAAGTGCAAAGGGGGGTCCGAGATTTCGATGGCCTAAGGGCCTCTGCATGGGTTAATCCGGCACTGTTTACAAGTGCGGTTTGAAGGTCAGAGGCCTTAGTAATGAAGTGATCTGTGCTTCATGGACGTATCCCCTACCCCTAACTTTGAACGCCCTTCGCTAATGTTAATTAATTATTGGAGATCGTATTGATCGGCCAGCTTTCAGGCATCAATTTCAACCTTTTCTAATCGAAATCTCAATGTTTTTTTGTTACCTTCCCTCTTCTGGCTTTTCAAAGTGCGTTTTGTGTGTCGCTGCCTGCGCCAATTGTTTTAATAGCGACCAGCTGCTCGAAATGAAGTACTATTTAATTACGCTTGTATAATCTGCGAACATAAGCTACTTGGGGGTTTAATGGAAAGAGATTAATGGCTGGTTGCTGGGTGGAGTCTGCTGTGGTAGCCTCCCAAAGGGATTAGGCCTGATGTTGCATTGCGCGATAATGGGTAGCGGGGCTTCCGTCTTTATCAGGCCCAGGAGGTGATCCAGAAGTACCCTCGAATCAAGGTACCCCTTGAGTACCTTGATTCGTTTATGCCTGCTTTCATCGTTCACTCCTAAGGCTTTTATTGAGTTGGGATGGTGTTTTTCACAAAATTGAAGAAATGCTAAAAATCGGGACAGTCCCATCTGTCAAACGTTTAGAAATGTCAAAAATGTCAAACGCCAAAAACGTTAAAAAAATGCTCGTGAATGTTAAAAATGCCAAAAATCTCAAAAATTCAAGTCAAGCATTTCGATTTAAACAATTCATGTTGCTTGTGATGTTTCTCTCGTGATATAATTTTCCAAAAATTAAAACATGTTAATAAGTCAAAAAGTCAAGTCTGTCAAAAATTAGTAAATGTTGAACGTCAAAAATCTTAAAATCTCGAAAAAGTAAAACATTGTTGACTTGAACAATGTTAAAAATCTCAAAAATAAAAAGGTCAGAAGTTTTTAAGATGTAAAAGTTCTTGTCAAAAAGTTTATAAATGTAATAAAGCAAAAAACGTGTGGTGCTATTTTCAGAAAAGTCAGAAAAGTCTAAACAAATTTAAAAAGTCAATTCTGTCAAAAATTAATAAAATCTCAAAATTTAAAAAAAAATCAAAAAAATCATAAAGTTTAAAAAATGTCCAAGATTTCACAAATTTGGATAAGACAAAATATGCAACAAAATGCCAAAATTGTCAAGAATGTCAAAAGTCTAAAGCAAAAAATGCCAAAAAGCTTAAAAAGTCATGAAATT
>JAQIXS010004367.1:0-15334 GCA_034700785.1 Rossiulus vilnensis
GCAGCAGCTCGGCACGGGCGCTCTCTGTGGAATTCTCTCGCTTAAATCCCAGCACTGAACAGCGAAATTATATTTCAGGCTCCCGAAATGGCATTTAGGTAAGATCAAAGCGCGTGAAAGGAAACTTACCAGGCTCCTCAGGCTGCCGTTGTCTTGGAGTGCGGTACATCGCGTTGCCGGTCAGCTTCTCTTGGAACTGTCGCCGCCGTGTCTCCCCCTCTTCAGTGCGCTGGCGTTTGCGTTTTTCTGGTGGTGCAAAACGGATTTATGTAAGCAGGAGTGGTACAGGGGACATTTTTTTATAATTACAAATTTGATTTCTTCAAATCTCTAGATAATTAGAATCAATCAGGGCAGGGCATTGTAACGTTGCTTACAGTTTCATTCAACAAAAACTAACTTCTATTTTACGCCTCTTTATACAGAGCAATTTGAATTGTGCAAAACTTAACGTTTAGCCACATTTTTACCTCGCTTGATTAGCTCTCTGCCCTCTTCTATGAGATCACCGGTCATTTCGTCGTCTCCGATAAACTGCTGGAATCCAAGCAAGTGCAGGAAGCGGCTGCCGACACGGAAGTAAGTTGCCAAGCACAAGATGAGAATGCCAATGGGGAAGTATATGTTGAAGCCATCGGATATGAACGCAATTACGTCCATGTGGCCCATGATCTGCGTTCAAAGCGAAACAAACTGTTTAAACAAATAACTAATGAAACTAAAGCTAAAACTGATAGTAAATACCCCAGTGTACGATGTTTCTGCGGTGTCGTGGTCACTCGTAATGTGGCTGTCCAAGTGCACCAGGCCGAGGAAGTTTAGGCAGAGTGGGGGGGTCAGTCTACAAAGCAACCTTTACAAGAGAAAAGTTATTAATTTTAGGCTCTGATCCTAGATTATTTAATTACAGCAGAATACGTGCCCAGGAAAACACCTGTTTGTGCTAACTAAAATACGCACATTCCACTGAAAATGAGACTGTATTCGTCAGTTTGGTGATAAGGAGCCAGATAGTAGTAGTTCAGCACTCTGATCTTGAAGATGGTGTAGTACGCGCACACGCACAGGTAAGCAATTGTCATGCATGACACCATCTAATAATGTAAGATGAAAAATATTTTACTTAAAATAATTAGCTAGGATTTCCTACCAGAGCACTGAGAGCTAACTTTGAAATTAAATTTAAATTTATACATATTTAGCCAACAACTGGATTGATTTTCCAATTTTTTAATGAGATTTGGAACATATACTATGTATACTGTTTCGTTATACAGCATTAGGCTTTACAGCTAACTTTTCTGGAGCCTATCTAAGCCATAATTTAAGGTCTGAATGTTTAGTCACGATTCTACTCCATCCTGCCTCTTTATTGGCCCACAACTGTGGCATAACTACCAAACTATGCACCTCTATGTAAAAATAATCGTAGTTTTGTTTTGCCAAATCGACGAATATGGCAAAAAGAGAAAGCACGGGCGATCTGTTGAAGAAGGTGACTTCGGACCAAACGACGAAGACTGAGAAGACTGTCAGCACGACGGCCAGGATCCGCAAGACCCAAATTCGGACGAAGCATTTCCAGTACCACTCTGTGCGGACAAGAAAAAATTTATTTCGCAACCAGTGAATGATGCTTGTGAAGGTAGCTTGCCGAGATCAACACACCTATTGTAGGCGTGTAGAACGAGCGCCACCACATCGACTGAAGGGTCTGAAAACTGGGCTTGAAGTAATGATCGGTGCTCATTTCGTTACGTGACAAATCTTCCAGGTCGATGGCATTTTCCACCAGCATGGACCACTGCGTGATGGTTCGGTGCTGGATACGAAGCGCACGAATGAACTGCCCACAATAACGACAGTTAAGCAATCGCTCATGTTGCAGCATCATTTAAACGCAACGCTACTTACCTGTCGATGCAGTCGTATTAGCGATCTTTCCGAAGGCGTCTCGAATGGACTCGCATTTATGTCATGGTTGTTGCGGCGCCGGTTGTTCAGGAAGTTGTTCATGGATTCTGGAATCTGCAATGAAATCCCATTGGTGTCTTAAATTTGGATCGAGTTGCCAAGTTTGGTAGGGAACGAACAAGACAAATGTACACACTTTGCTTAAGATGGTGTCCACGTGTTTTCGCAGAGGATGAGTGGGGCGGATTGCATCTGATATCCGCTGAAGATCCTGAAAATGAAACTCAAATTGAAGAATAAAGACATTTTCAGGTGGACATACAGGCATGCCCCACTTTGCGTAGCTTCGCATCTATGTACCCTACATATTTTTTTTCCCTGATCTTAACTGATACATAAATGGGGGTATGCCTGTTTAAACTGATAAAATCGACGGAGTAAATACATCTAAGATGTCCTCAACAGCATCCTCGGCTTCGGATCGTTCCACGTTCAATTTCGCCGCTTTGAAATACGTATAATTCAACATAAAACCGCGCTTGGAGCTATTCCAGCAAGAGCGTGGGACCTCGACGAGGCCGTAGCCTAGCAAAAGCACCAAAAGGAATAAGCCCCACGTGTTGCTCGTGGTCACCAGGATCACTTTCAATTTGGGCCTGAAAAGTCCAAGTAAATTTATGAGACAGGACAAACGACGGCAGGTAACTAAAGCTCGGGCAAACCTCACCCGTCTAGCTGGAGGTCGGGCGAGGCAGCGATGTACACGAGGAGGATCCCGAAGATCAATAAATAACTGCCATAGTAAATCGCGTTATCTATGATAGCCGAACGCAGCTTCCCCAACACCGTGAAATCTCCCGCTTGACTGTACGATTGCATCAAAGGGAGGATGAGCCTGGAAAAATATCCGAAACTTCAGAAAAACTGGTCGAAAAAAATAGCGCAAGAAAATTAAGCGAAAACTGGGACAACCATGTTAGGCACTGGGATGTCCAGTACACGATTCGCCACAGAATCGGCAACACTTGATCGGGAATGTGACTCCAAGGTTCCTTACAAGGGCTAGAATCTCCACCTTAAACAACAACAGCAGTGGAATTGAGTAACGAAATTGACACATGAAAATTATTTGAGGATGGATTCCAGATTACCATCGGGGAAAACGGCTGCTAGTGACAAGCTCTTTTCGGTAATGGAATGAAGTCCCGGTGCAATCGTTATGTTGGCCGAGAACGTCGCAGTGCCATTTTCCAGCGTGCTGTGCGTAGCGGGCTGCGTTGATGCGAACGTTGTCGGAGATGTTATCAGCGTAGTTGGTGTGAGAGTCGATGAGGGGGGAATTATTTGATGCTCTTTCAAACATTGTCGGTACACCGTCTACAGAACGAAGTTTATGTTAGTAAGAATCAAATGGTTAGATTTTTGTTTCTTAAATGTTTCTTAATCATCCGTATAGTGGATCTTGCCCGATTATTAGTCATGACAGCATTACTAATGACATTCCCAAAAATCACTATATTACTTGTCAGTCATAGATGATCATGTTAAATTCACATTATTACACTGTACTGGGAATCATTCCATTTTATTTGACCTTCCACAATCATTATTCTCTACTAATGTCATGACTAATAATCGTATAAGGTCCGCCTATGAATTTGAAACACTTATGTGAATGCCTGCTTTGATGATGATTATCATTTGCAAATGAAATCATTGAACACACCGCACAGCAAAGGAAATTCGACCTACCGAAGACACGTCCAGCGGAAGAATAAATATAATAATAAACGAGAAATACCACGCAATCAACACGGACAAGGTGACTATTACGTGATGTTTACTCCAATTGCCATATTTGTATAGAAGCGCAGCTGCCAGGCAAAAGGTACACACGATTTCCACTACCAGAGGACCCACACTCATTTTTGTAAAAGTACGAATAAAGTACAAAAGACTAGTATTTGATTATAATGATAAATGCAGGAGATGACATTTCTCGATCTCTTGGCATTGCCTTTTTCAGATTTCATTCATTCATTCGTGCGAAGGCAGCGATGCAGAGGCGAGCTACGGAGACAGCTGTGGAAGCAGATTAGCATACTGATCATTCAGAGATGTTTCGAGGAATGGGCAGCTGATAACCGCGGAAAAGAGCATCTTCTAATCATCCCAAGAATGCGGAAAAGAGAGTTGATTTCTCGGAATGCAACGAATGAGGCCCATTTTTCGTCGAGTTTGGACCCAGTCACACACCCGCACTCGTGATGCAAGTTCCTAATCGTGTGAATTTTTTAGTTGGGACAACGGCGCTTCGGATCAAGGTGCTTGATAATTTTACAGATGGCGAATGCATATTTGCTGGAGGATTTCTGAGACAGGAACAGAGATTACGGTATTTACTCAGTTTTCCCAAATCTATTTTACGAATCTTGAAGTTGCACTGCTTATTTATAAACCGTGCGGTTATACGTGAACGTTCCGCTATTGATTTCTACCTGCTGCAAAGCTGTCAGTGTCATTTAGATGTTCTGAACAGGTTCAGGGAAAACTAATCTCAGGTTTGGGCCTTCAATATTGATGATGACATTTCTCCAAAATCCACAGCTTTAATATTTTTTAAACAAATGCGTGAGACGTGACTTGCGGCATTGAGTTTGCGTCTTTTATTTAAGCGTGTGTGGCGTTTAGGTCCGCATTTATAATGCATGTGTTCTGATCAATTTCCTACTGTCATGACAGTGCAATGCAGGATAGGAGGAAACATACAGTACAGTTACATTGTATTTATTGTGTAGTATATGCAGTTTGATGTCACTCTTCATCATTTTTCTGGTGAATTAAGAACAATACGTAATCTGTGTTGTAGATGTTGCCGAAATGCACGTACAACTATAGTACAACGGTACTTGTATTTGTGTAAACTACTCGCAACACAAATGCACTTCATACCACTTTTTAAATTGATGATGTCATGGTTTTTGACCTCATAATTTGGTGCAGATTTGGTTTGCATGGTGTAGGCTACGTACCACATCAAGTGGGATTAGGAATAAATTTGTATGTGGCAATATTGCATGAGTTAGGAGCTGCTGCATTGCTGAGATCGCCAAACTAAAATTACATTTAAATTGTTTTTATGTAAATATTGTACACCGTTTACAAAAAACAAAAAGAAAAGAAAGTAACGATCCCAGATTCCCAGTGCATGTAGAAAATTAAATCTGGATGATGTTAGACTGCGAAACTCCAAAATCAATTCTACACATCTTTTCAAATTAAATGACAAACTTCCCTGACGTATGCTGCATGCGGTGTGGCTTTTTGGTCTACTAATACTTTTTCTCTTTTCCTTTCTAGCTAAATATTTATTGCCACACACACTTTTAATAGCACATGCTTAGTTGTATGAGTCCCCATCTTTTTTATCTAGTAAAAAAGGTACCGTCCCTTACAGTGGTTAAGAGTAAAGCTTTTTATTCACACTCATCGTGACTAATATTATTAACTGTTGTCGCAGCTTTTTGGTTCCTTTGATCGTATGGATGGTTTGATTACGGAAAATTTACCATCGGCATCATTCAGTTGGCTGAAAATGTGGAAACAGAAAGAAGCTGCGAATTTGGAACTGAAGCCTCGTTTCGAAAAAATCGTAGTGGATGGCGATCTATTGAGGTAGTTGTCTATTGCCCAGCATTGAAAGTGCCACTTGTGATATCTCTGGTACTTTGGCTTCATTTTTAATACATATTCCAGCTACATATCGGACAGTGGAGACGGAGTAGGTGTCTATATCGCTGCGCAGCCGCTGACCCCTGATCACAATTATTTCGAAGTCGAGGTACTCGATACAGGGGTATCGTGTGGTATTGTCGTAGGTTTAGTGCCTCATCAGTATCCATTGGACATGCCTCCAGGTTATCTGGCAGGTTCTTTAGCTTACAATTTAGAAGATGGAAAGTGAGTTGGTGCTGCTATTTTACCAACGTTTGTTACATATTTGCAATTGATATACTTATTTGCTCGCATATAAGCCACTGCGTGTGTAGGCTTCATCCGAAAACTGGAAATTGTTTTACTTTTGTAATAAATAGAAAGGCGATGCTATTGATCAAACTTTTTGAAAAGTGCGCATATCAGCCACACCCCATCTTCAGCTCTTAAAATTTTGAGGGAAAAGTGTGGCTTGTACGTGAGCAAATATGGTAAGCGAACCACTTCAAATAGGCACGTACCTTTGCATGAAACACGAGTACAAAGTAAACCTTGAGTGTCGATGTATTATATAGGCTATACAAAGGTCGAAGTAAAGGATCAAAACTTCTATCCAGAAGTGAAATAGCCGACCGGATTGGATGTGGGGCTCGTTTCGATCAGATCTTATCCAAAGGTGAAATAGGCGACCGAATTGGGTGTGGTGTTCGTTTCGATCAGGTCTCATCTCTCGACTCTAGGGAACCATTAGTGGCTGTAGTTTTTACAAAAAACGGTACTGAGGTAAGTATTTGATCATAACGGCGTTTATCGGCATCACACTGGTGGCAGATGTAGAGTTCATTCACTTCTGTTTATAGATAAACACAACACTACTGCGATGGAGTTCAGAAGGACTGCATCCTGCGATAGGCATGACGTCGGTAGGGGAGGAGGTAAAATTATCGGTAAATGCAAAGTGGGTTTCAAGTGAAGAAGAGACTCAAATGTCTGTTGATGGTCATGAAGAGGATTGGTGTCGCCTTCATGATATCAGGCTGAACGGACAAGTTAGTTATATTTAATCTTGTAATTATTGGTGTAAAGATTATTTTGAGGGCTTTAAATTTGATAGCATGCATGTCATGAAACTTCTATTTCGAACGTTACAGGTTTTAGAGTATACTGGCGTTGGAAAAAGTATAGTTGACGTCGGATTAGCGCAAGCTCGTTGGCCCCTTAACACCACATCCCATTATTTTGAAATTGAAATTCTCGACCCTGGAGAAAACTGTTTCATCGCTATTGGCCTTGCTAGAAAAGTAAGTCCACCTTCAACTGCAACGCTTAATTTTAAGCTGCATTGTTTTTCTGGCTAACACTCAAATTTATTGTCGTAGAATTACCCCAAACATAGGCATCCAGGATGGAATAAGGGATCAATTGCATACCATGCAGGCAAGAAAATGATTACTAAATTGAAAGTTCTTTTCATAGGGTTCCCACAGCTTTAGATTACCTATTCATGATTTTGGTCTAAAACCCTGTGCAAAATTGCTAAGAAATAATAATTAATGGAACGAAGGAATACTAATTGTGGTCCGATTCTTGTGATGCTGGACTTGACGAGTGTAATAAAGTTCATGAAATGGAATATTTTGAACAAAATGCCATGTACAGTGCAACCTCCTGGATTAAAATTATGATTTCGTATTAAGAAATCCAATGACTTAATGAGAAATTTTTAAATTCCCCAAACTTTCCCAGGTTCTGTGGGAACCCTGTTTGAACTTAGAGTGACTAAATTTGCATCATATTCTCATCATTTATTTTCCGTCAAATATTTGGATTCTATCTTATTCTGGCTTGCAGATGACGGTAAAATTTTCAACGGTAGCGGCGTTGGTGATGCCTTTGGTCCCCGGTGCCACAAAGGCGATATAATGGGCTGTGGCATAATATTCCCTCTCGATTACTCGTACAACTGCGATAGTGATGGCTCTCAGGACCTTTCATTTTCATCGCCTAATTGCGGTAACGACGAGCTCAATCGAGACGAATACGAAGGTGGATCCCAAAGCGAGTCGGAGGACGATCTATGGTGGAACAACTGTAACCAAATTGAAAGCGGAGGCAAGGTCCAGGTAATCTGCCAGATTTTCTAAAGCAATATAAAGTATGCAGCAATTGTTTCTGAAAGCTATCTTTCTACATAAAGGTGTTTTTTACGCGCAACGGAAAGACTATTGGGCGGAAGGAAGTGTGCATACCAAAAGGCGGCTTTTATCCCACTATCGGAATGCTAAGTTTAGCAGAGAAGGTTAAGGTGGATCTGCGGCCTCTGTCGGGTTAGGTGTGAATCTGTCAGTTAAGTCATTTTTTTCCACTTGTTATGTTTTGTAAATACAGTGTCTTTTTAAAGGAGTTAAATTTTTACAGATAGTTTAAACTTTGTGAAGGTTTCTTGTTTTGGAAACTCTAAAATATACCATTGTGAATGCATACAAAGTTTACAACACAAATATGCCCGATATTCTTTTCACTCGTGTACAGTATGCTTTTGCCCACACCAGAATGCTTTATTAAATATTGTCAATGACATCAATACAGTGTTGTTAATTATCAGTGGATTGGACTGTCATCTGCGTTATACAGGGTGGGCATCCTTTTCAGTCTAACTTGAAAAAATATTGCATGGAAAATAATTTTAAAATTATTTCTGATGATCGTTTTTTAAAAACTTTGACCTATAATAGTGCAATAGGAGCCATCCACAAAGGACGTCCTGGAATTCGCATGATTTTTAGACGCCTTCCCCCACACCCTGCCTGCTACTGTCTGGTTGTTATTACCCTTCCACCTCCCCCGTATGGTCAGGTTTGAAAAAATGCATAATATTATTTAAAATTTTATTATAAGCATCGGATCGATAGTGATCTATTGCAAACACAGTCAGCAATATTAAAAGCAAAATACTTATTTTTTTTAGTTTTATCCAGTTTTAAGTCATTTCTTTCTGTATTAAATTCGGAAATTCCTGCTGACAGTACGGACGTTCTTTATGGATGACCCCTAACCCCTTGTTTTTAAAAGTTTTGTTGTATAAAAATGCCGACTAAGCTTGCCCTAAAGTAGTAGAAAATTATAAGACAATCTGAAAAGGCATTTGTTCAAGATCAAACAATGTTCCAAGAAAGTACGAAATTTGTCTCGTAACCCTTTTTAAATTGCGCGCCATACTTTGCTAGGTGCGAGTACAAATTGAAACTTTTCTGAAAATCTGTTGCTCTGATGTTCGATTTCTTGGGTTTGTATTTACCAGTTACTTCACCTAATTAGCGTTTCTAGTGCACAGAATGCCGGCATGCATAAGTCGAGCGGCGAAGTGAAAGGCTCGAAGGTCCAAATGCAACCAGAATAAATGAGAATGTCGGAAAAGAAGTCGGTGAAAAAGGCAGGCTGCAACAGGCGGACACGCGCGGCAGTGGAGCCTCTGGTTGGAATCAGTCGAACGAGGCCCAAAAAGGAAACGCAGGTAGAAGTCAGTGTTGATTCCGACCCAGGGGGGCAGGCCTCAAGCGGCGAAAATGATGCCAACGACCCAGACTTCGAAGAAACGCTGTGCCAGAGTACCAGGCGCCGATCGTCGCTCGCGAAGAGCAAACCGAAGAAAAAGGAGGCGAAGCAAGGTTCTCGATCGAGCAAATACCAAGCTGAGAAGAAACGCTTGTGGCGCATGAGACAGCCCTACCTCAAGTGCCCTGACTGCGATTACAAAACCAAGGACAAGGAGACGTACGGCAGTCACATAGCCAAACACAACCCTGCAGTGGAGCGATTCCTCTGCGAGGATTGTGCCAAAACGTTCAGGAACAAACGCAGTTTTCGGTGCCACCTTCGCACCCATGGCAGCCCGGAACACCTGCACCAGTGTGCTCACTGCGAGTTTAGAACACCATCTAAAATCAACTGGGTGCAGCACCTGGCTGTCAAGCACAAGGTGGACGTGGAAGGAAACCCCCTTGCAGCAGCTTACGCCTGCGCCGAGTGCAGCTACACCTGCATGGCCGAGTACCAGCTGAAGGCACATTTCAACCGGAAGCACCAACCGGACAAGGCCTTCAAGTGCGAGCAGTGCCCCTACTCGTCCCACATCAGGTTCGAGGTGGAGAAGCACATGAAAATCAAGCATCTGAACATCAGGAACTACATCTGCGACCGGTGCGGCAAGACCAGCCAGACCAAGAGCGGCTTGGAGCGGCACAAGCAGACCCACACGCCTGGGCTCAAACCCTACAAGTGCACCATGTGTGACGCTGCCTACGCTGACAACCGCAAGCTCAAAAGCCACCTTGCAAGGCACGAGAACAACGAGAAACCATTCCGGTGCCCCCTGTGCACGCACAGGTGCCACCGGAGGGATAATCTGCAGATGCATCTGAAACGGATTCATAAAACCACATTTGCGTGCTTGACTGCCAACTCTCAGGTTGGGGAGCTGACTGAATCTCTGACGGCCAATCGAAAGTCTTCCGGCACGGAAAGCGCTATAGTGGAGGCTACTTGTAGCGGTTCCCAGCAATCTCTGGGCGAGTTTCAAGTTGTCGAATCTGGTCAAGAGCCTCTTTTCGTTCAAGAAGAGATTTCTGTGTATTCGGATTCCTCGGATTCTGACAATCGCAAGACAACTTCGCAGTTTATCAAGTATGACGTCGAATGCGAAGTGGGACTGAAAAACGAGGACACATAGTGCCACTGACAGTGTTAAAATATGTACATCTTTGAGATTTGTAGTGTAATGTGTTGATTGAAGGTAGCCAACAATGAATAAGTGACGAGTGAAGAGTAAATTTATCTGGCTAAGATAGCAATATGGATTTTAAGATATAATTTACTTCATTCTGATGTGTTGCAGCTGATTGTGCCATTCTTTGCAGAGCTTATCAAATCAGCTGTTCTCAGACTTCAACATTGCGAGCACCCTACAGAAAAACAATTATACTTTTCAGTGATACCTATGCTACTTATACATGTACAGTATATGCAAATATTTTTTTACTTCCTGTTTATTTCTTCAAAAAAACAGATTCACTAACTTTTTGTGACCGAAAACATTCAAACCGTATCATGACCTATAATAGTTTAAAAAACGTTTACTAAAGGGGTTTGGGGGTAAAATTGCCCCCACCATAAAAGGGCCATCCATACAGAACGTCACGAAATTTTCATGAATTGTAAATGTCACTCCCTTCATGGTCAGTCTGATTTGGAAAATTGCAAAAGCAATTGATAAAATTAATTTCAATTCATTTATAAGTATCAGCCAGTTGTTTAGTTTTCAATCAATTCTTTCCATAATTAACTCGGAAATTCCAATAAATTATCTTGACGCCCACTTTCCTCAACTAGAACACCTCCCCTCCCCCCTGGGCGTCCATAATGGATGACCTCCTAGGTCATCACCTTAAAACATCAATTCTGGTGAACAAGTAAGTACTGTATGATGATAAATTTAACCTGACAGTTGTTGACAAGGGGGAGGGGTTTTGAAAATCATGAAAATTCCAGGTCTTTTTTTATGGACGGCCCCTTTCATGTTATTTATTTTTCACTAGACTCAGGTGTAAATCAAAACTATACTCGTACATACGGAACTCTGGAAGAGAACCGTAATTTATTTATTCTACCTGCATTTTACATACTCTTATTATTTGAATATTGATTTTACTTTTTATCGACTCATACTTTCTTAATTCAGTAAGTCACATGCGAAGTAAAAAAATACTTCTGTCGAAAAAAACCTAACAAATTTTAATGCCTGTATCCTCGGGGCTTCTGTAGGATTGTCATTTAGCAAAAAAGAATGTCAAACATTATTGATACGAAATTCATGGCATAATTTTTGTGGTTGTACCTGCTATTTGTTTATTTTCCATTTAAACAAACCTGCAGTTCATTAATGGTAGAACAGCTATCAAATTGCGACGTTTAGGATCGAATGTCCTTGCAGGCAAGTAATGCGTGTTGCCAAATTTTCTTTATGCCGTGAAATTTATGCACGCCTTGGAAGCTCAAATCAGACGTTTGTTCAAATCGCCCTTCAAGGTCTAAGATCTAGATTCCACTGGAGATCGGCTACAAAAAGAACTGGAAGTTCAGGAACCGCACCAGCGGAAATCCGATGGAGTCGGACAAGTGCGGAGAGCTGGAGACCAAGAAGAAGACTGGCCGACAGAAAGGAGCACGCAAAAGAAAAGGAAAACCCATGAAATTCTCAAAGGCGAAGAAAAACCGCAAAGTGGTTGAAGCAGAGGCTGAAACCGCTGCAAACCAAGGGGATTCCCGCGAAATTAAGGACGAAATTGTGAGCGGGAATGACTCCAGCACCAACGCAGATGTCATCCCAGGTCCCAGTAGGCGGACCCGCAAGAAGCCGAGAAAAAACTACAGCGATGATCAAGTGATCTATTCAGACTGTGAGTCTGATAAGGCAGGAGAAACCATCAACGATGGCCAAAGTTGGGACGATGATTCGCCCGATATTGAAAACGAGAAGAGTGTCAATGCCGCACCCGGCAAATCTGCTTCGCAAAACCCGAAGACCGCAAGGCCAGGGCCCAAACGATCGAAAAAAGAAAAAGCCGAACCCACAACAAGCCGCTTTAACTGCGACCTCTGCAGCAAGTCTTTCAAGAACAAGGAGAGCTTCCGGAGACATGTCCGAAGACACGAGGACCCTGATGCCCTGCTCGGCTGCCCACACTGCGAGTTCAAGACCTTGCAGAAGTCCACCTGGGTCCAGCATCTGGCTGTCATCCACAAGGAGGATCCCCATGGCAACCCGCTTTCGGACGACATGAAGTGCAACCTGTGCAGCTTTTCCTGCGTCACCAAATACCAGCTGAAAGCCCACGTGGTGCGCAAACACGGGGACAAGCCATTCAAGTGCAACGAGTGCGCGTACAGGTCATCCTCCAAATCGGACATCGAAAAGCACATTGGCATCAGGCACAGGAAGGAGAGACTTAACCTGTGCCACATATGCGGCTTCTGCAGTCAGACGAAGGGTGGCTACAACAGGCACGTGCGATCCCACGAAAAGATCAAGCCGTTCTACTGCACGATCTGTGCGAAACGCTACGCAGACAGCCCCAAACTGAAAAGCCACCTGCTGAGGCACGTCAGCGACGAGAAGCGCTTCGTGTGCCAGTACTGCGGCCACAGTTGCAGGCGCCTGGACAACCTTCAGATGCACCTGAAGAGGATCCACAAAACCACCACCACGTCCGAGAACGCTCGAACGTACTACCAGGCGAGCCAAGATGCCGGTGATAAAAGTGCCCCTTTGCCAGCCCCAGACACGACCCCTGTGCAAGTGCAACTAGTGGTGGAAAACGAACAGCCGCATTTAAGCGATTGTCAGGTTTATACGGAATGTGTCATCCAAGATGCATTGGCTGTGACGTTGGAGCTAAGCCAGGCAACGGAAATGTAGTGATCCTGGGCTCTTAGAGCCAGACAATGATTGTGAAGTTTGATAAGTTGTCGAATTAAGTCTCTGTTGTGCTATTGTCTGAATAACTGTGTGATGAGTTTTCAAGAATTGCCAATTTTTAGCAATGAAATGCTCCCCACGAAATAAATATATATGTAAATTTATGCCAATTTTATTATATCGGTAGTTTTATTTTCTTAGAGCTTCGTCAGCAATCTTGTTTACACGCTACAAACCTAGTTTATTACCGTTTACATGTATTTATCTTGAATGTTCGAGGTGAATCTATGGACTATTAGAAGATGGTGAGTTGATTGAAGTACTTTTCGATCACTATTCATGTCAATATCATGCCTACATTTTATGAACTTTCCCCATAAAAGTCTAGCTCTTATTTTTAGGCTTATAAAGCTTTATAAATATATGCTGGACCCTTTATTTATCTGTGATGCAAGGTTTGCACTTGTGAGAAACGAGAATTTAGCGTGGAAACCGTGTTTAGTTTTTTCAATTCAAGGAGTTGGTGCAGTTAATGTAAGTACATTTCGATTTATCTTGCTGGTAGAGTAAGCAAATTTATGATTAAAAATGCTGTGTTTTATAAGTCAATTTTTATTTTATAATTTGAACTTCTGTCAAGCTGGGTATCATGGTTATTTCTAGTTCAAGTTATGGGCAAAATTACCTAATCTCTTTTTCATGCTTATTTTTCTACCATTCACCAGTATTTTCATTGCTGTGTTGTTAATTTGAATAAATTTAAATGTAAGTACAATGTTTTTAAATATTTAAATATTTATTCAATTACGGAACGAAGTTTGCGATGTTGCTCAGTAGATGGCGCTGGGGGCGGAAGCCCGAGAGTGGGAAGTATCACTGAGATTGAGTCAGAATTAGCCTGAAATTTCAAGAGGTCATATCACGTTTTTTTCAAACTCACTGGTAATGTTATTGTCTGAGCTATTGTGATCTAATCAAAGATTCAGCTTGCTTGCGTACTGTGTATTCATAGATGCGTATTTCAGTTTAATAGCCAGTGACACCCGTTCATTAATTTCGTGAATGTGAATCGCCTACAGGGCTGTGACATGAATAATGTTTTCACGGAAAAAGGACACAAAGCCTGATCCAAGACCTTCCAGGCAAAAGACGGGTGGAAGACCGAATCAGGTTTCTTCGGTAGGAATCATTCAATTGTGGGAATTGTTAATGTATTCAGCGGTGTGGTGCTGCCACTCCCACTAATAATTACGTGAATCACTTCTGTACCCCGAATGAATTTATAATACCAGGCTCTGTCCATTATCTTCATTGTTAGTTCGGCCTGCTCGATGTGGGCATACCCGACTTTTCGAACATGGGAGAAGGTGACATGGATGAGGATTTTGGAGACGATGAAGCGGAATTGGAAGCTGAACTGTCAGCCCTTCAAGCTGGCTATGACATCAGAAAAGTGGTGGCCAGGAAACCATTTAGCATTGGTTGGTTTGGCATACAGCATTCGAGTTATGTGGACAAAGATAAATGCATTTTTACCATGCATGTATTTCTGTCTTTAGACCCAACACCCACACAGCAGAATGTAAAGAAAGATGTGAATGAATTTCACAGTGATGATGATGAAGAAGTCGATGAGAACGATCCAGAGTTACTGGTTAGTAGTGATTGAATATGGGCATTAGATTTAAATGCCAAAGCGTAACTTGTTATGGATGAATTTTTTATAGGCTGAACTCAATTCTATGGAAAGCGATAGACCTAGAGCTCCTCCAGTTCAGGCATTGCCACCACCACGGCCTCCTCCTAGGCATCCTGCACCAATTAGAGCACCTGCCCCTCCTATCAATCCAATGCCAGTCAAAACGGTTCCCAATACTGCCAGTCAACCGGTAACCAAGACTCGAATGCCTCCAGTTCTCCCTCCGATAAGTTCTGCTGCTGTTCCATCCAACGGAGGAGGTTCGACTGTGGACGTTTTGCAGGATAGGCTGCAAAATTACAAAATCGCCCTCGATAATGCCAAATCTGCCAATGATTCTGCAAAAGTACGAAGGTTAACACGGGGACTAAAGGTACTGCTGTTGTCAGGGCTTGTAACCAAAGTAAAGGATCATGCCTTTGTGCAAGATTCAAACATTGATTAAAATTTCAACAATTTTCGGCGTTTTCTATGGTCATTTTGGCATTTTCTTGTGCATAGGTCTGTAAAGCTTTGAACATTCTATATTCTTT
>JAQIXS010004368.1:0-15332 GCA_034700785.1 Rossiulus vilnensis
TAAATTTCTGACGAAGGATAATTCCAATCTTATTTACGTTGGTATGGCAAGCTCGATGAAAAATGTGCCGGCCTATCTTGCTTTCGCTTTTCTGGTATTGACTAGATAATTCATGGCATCGAAGGCTGTGCAGCGCTAAAATTACACACTTATTCCCACCTGCAACATTATCTTTTCGCAGGGCCTGCAAAAAATGGTTTGCCAAATAATCTAGCGCCATGGGTGCCAGGATTCCTCGCATTAAATTAATTGGAAGGGTTTCTGGAGATTGGCCAGATCGTGAATTAATGCCTTTTTTTTCGTCGCATTCATTGACGTGTCGATCATGCAGGCGCATTGTTCCCCCAAATTTTTTCGCATAAAAACGCAATAAATTGAGTTTATTGAGGCGCAGATACTGAAACCTCCATTTCGTGCTGTTTCATGACGTCACCCAGGAATTTGAGTCGCTTATGACCTGCCTGAAGCACCTCACATTCCCAGTGCTCATAACCCCTCCAAGCCTCCAGCTCCTAGGTGCTTTCCCCACGCCCCTAAATCTGCAGCAAAATTCCAGTGGTGACCTTAATATTAGCTAGAACGACTTTTAATATTTCGGGCGTTTGTTTGCTGGCTGAATTTTTGCACATTTGAATGTGCCTTTCCGTCATTCGCCAGTTGAACTGGGTGGCTCAGGTCGAATGGCTTTGACCTGGCTTCCTTGGGACGCCTCTCAATCTGTCTGAAGTAGGGAATATGAATGAATCCCCATAATTTATGCAGTGCAATGATCCTTGGGCAGAACTGCCGACAGGGTTCCCCCAGACCTGGAAAACATGGAAAATCTGGAGTTGTCAGGAAAATTGAAAAGACACGGAATAAATCATAGAATAGTGATTTATTTTGAAAACGTCAGGGAAATTCAACATATCAATATTGCAAATGCTTTCACATAGGAGTCTAATGGCATAACGAAGTCATAGAAGTCCAGAAATAAATTTCAAGCAATGGAATAAGCCAACTCATGATAAACATTATGGCAGGCCTACCGATTTTTAACAGTTTGTTAATTACCAATTTCCAGTCCTTAGATGCCATATAAGAATCAAAGGGTACCTGACTTTTTTTTATAATGTACATGTATTAAAAATACGTATTTTAAATGGCCTTGGAAGAATTTAATGGCAAGGAACGGCATTTAAAATCAGGGGATTTAAAGTTCCAAATCCAGTAGACAACATTGATAATTATTAGTTCACACCAAAGTGAAGGCATGGCACATACATGTACATAGTCAATATTGTGTAAAATAGGGAATTCCCATTTTACAAAAAATTCAAATAGCATTTCTTGCATTTGCTGATGTAATAATTTTGCATCACTGGTTAGGAAAAATTGTTCAGTAAAACTGAAAAAGTCAGAGAAATTGAAAATAATATTTTTGGGGAATCCCTGGCCGAGGAACCAAGGTCTGCACGTTTGGTCGGCTCTGAAAGATTCCTGGCCAACAGACGTGGTTGACGGTTGGCTGAGGAATTTGCTAATTAACGGCAGTTAAGTGGAATCGGGGATATCTAATTGTGGAGTCAATGGTTTGACTTTCCCTCCAGTCTACCATGAACCAGTAAATGCATTGACCTTGCCCAGAACTCAGTTGACCGGTGTATTTCAAGCGTACTAATCTTCATTCAATCACCATTTTTTTATTTATTCCAATTTCAGGCTCGAATAAAGGCGCAAACAAAGATGCTTCAACAGATCCTGAGCAGCATGCACGTCGACCCCGAACTTCTGCGGCACATGAGCGAAGATGATCGGCAATCTTTGTTCCACAAGATGCGGGAGGAACAGGTGCGACGATGGGAGGCCTGGCAGGAAAAAAATGAACAGGAAGAAAAAGCAAGGACCAAACCGAAACTGCCGCCGAAACCTGGTGAGTCGGTGGACCTGACCTCGGCACCAAAGTAGAACATGAACGAAGAAGAGAGTACATGTACACTTAAAACCTTATCTGCCAGTACCTTGTCAATAGCAGCTGTGGTAAAAAGTGTTGTCAGAACTCTTTGGAAACTCATAAATAAAACATCAAATTTTGAAAGTTCTCCGTTTTAAACTAGGTGGTGCGTCTTAGTATTCTACAACGTTTGTGAAATGTATGCTAGCTACCAATGCAGTTTATGTCAGTGGATATTTTTTTTCTGGTCGCAAATAAAAGTAACATGGAAGTCTGTGAGCTAAATGACCAAATCAATCTCATACGACCACCCCTT
This sequence comes from Rossiulus vilnensis, assembly GCA_034700785.1. Lineage (NCBI taxonomy): Eukaryota > Metazoa > Arthropoda > Diplopoda > Julida > Julidae > Rossiulus > Rossiulus vilnensis. The sequence continues at coordinate 2,250 of JAQIXS010004368.1, forward strand.
GGTGACCACCCAGCTGAATTTTTAAGGGTCACGTATCATTAATACTTTTTTAAGGTTTCGTTCATTAGGGAAAGTTCATTTCTTAAGCTTCCCAAATGAGCCTTTTCAGCGTGAAGGGCAATTCATGTGTTCAATTGGAAGGGTTTCTTTAAAGGCCAACCCTTGGCATGCGAGGTGGTACGCAGAGGGGAGGTCCAAAATTGTTTATTATATATTGTAAAAAGGTCTAGGCATATATTTAGTAAATTATAGACGACAACCACCTGTCACAAACGACTAATTTTGATAGATATTACTGTCTTTCAATGCATTTACTAACAAGCCTCACAATTTTAACATGGTCACTGTCTTTTGTAATAAATGCTGTCTCAGAAGCCATCAGCCCTGAATTGCCAGGCAGCAGTGTTTTTTGCTACAAATTAATTGCATGGCGAGTTACACTAAACATTTTAAAAATTAATTGTTTGACGACAAAAAAAAATGTTAAATTACCAGTTAACACTTATCATAATTTATATATAGTGGGGGTCGTTACCATGATTTCACTATACTTTCACAAAAGTTGCAGTATGCTGATAAAGGTCGATTGTTTATGCTATTTTTTCTATTCCAATGTATGATGACTTGTACAAGTGAAACTTTCCCAATATTTTCAATAGAAATTGCTGAGTTGATCCACTTGAAACCGCATTTTTTCTTTTTTTTCTAAATTCGCTGAGGGAAACCAACCATTAAAAAATTGTTTTTCTTTAGGATCAAAACGGGTTCAGTTTAAAATGGGGGCAGATGGAGAGCCATGGACTTGGGTGCTAGATGATGATGTCAAGTATAATAGCGATGACGAAGAAATCACAGGAGGTTCAATTATCAAGCATAATAGCGTACTGTCAATAGCGGAAAGATTGTAAGTGCATACGTTCTTATCATTTACCAGGAAGTTTAGCTGCTTTTTTAGTCCATCCTAATTTCTTCTCCCTGCATGGATTTATGAAGCACTAGTTACATTGTTGATGGCAGAGCACTGGTAATTGTCATGCATTGCATGGTGCATGCTGGTAGGCAAAAGAACTTTTTTTAAATCTACATGAATGCAGTCTTAGTATTTTTTTAAAAAAATTATTCATTATTAACCCTACAATCGTTTCAAAGCACTTTGGCATTTCCAAAAACAGCAATTTTCAGGATTATCTTTGCAATGCATTGCAGGAATTAGATTCATGCATATTATTAGACCAACGGAGCTTGAGATGAAGAAGCATTGAAATTATCGAGAGCTTGGGTGGTTTGAAAAATGAGCTGTTTGTCTGATTCAGAATTCTGCAACTTGCTCTTTGCATACTTATGTCAGTAGGCTACAAGCATGCTGTGGCATTGCCTACTAATGATAGTGTGCTCGGAAAGCAGAATTCATGATGATATAATCTTAACGTTTCGTTGATGTTAAGCATCGTTTAATTCATTAAGTAATTTCGGAAAAGCAATTTGGCACGAAAACCACTTGCGTGTTCCTACAAAGGCGTTATTCTCGGTTTATTCATTAATTTTGAAGCTCTCGACCTTGTAGCTGAACCCATCAAAGATGACTCACGAGCTGTGAGACATGCTTGAATTTTAAAATTAATCTCAGGATTTAGTGCGAGTAAATCGCCTGCTTGGGTGTTGCATTGGTGCGCTACTGCTCAGCTTTTCCCTGGCGCATTCATTCTGGTTTTTGTTAGCAGTGCGAATTGAGGTTGACAACCATTATTGTATCTATATGAATCATCAACACCTGCGGAGATAGAAACCTGCTTATGCAGCCATGTAACACTTATGGGGATAAATGGGGCATATATTTTCTGCCGAATACCCAGAATACTTAATCCTGAAATAACATTTTGACGGACCACTCATGTAAATAGATAAATTGTGAAACAATTCCTGTGGCTGTTGAAAGGATGATAGGATATGTCTTCAGTTCTATCTCGACTACACAGTGTTTGCACGCTCATTCAAATACATTCATGTTTTTTAGTTTCTCAAGGCGAGATAACGTGTGGTACATTTATCTTGGCAATGTGCCCGGAATAATCACAATTTTTTTGCTTAGTTTCAATTTGACAAAACATATTCCACATTTCAAAAATTATTAAATTGTTTCTGGAATTGAATTGTTCTGGATTAATTTCTGCGAAATGCCTAAAATTAACCGTAATCAGCCCAAGTGAATTGCAACTTGAAGAAAAATTATGCAGTTTTTTTTTGTCTTGATTAATGCATTTGTGTGTAGCCACACGCATGAAATTCGCGCTGAATCGGCAAATATTTGCACAAGAAAGTGGCGTTTATTTTTGGCAATATTCTGAGGGTGGTTGGAGGGAATTATGGCGTAGAATTACTCTTTAAGTTTAATCTAGTTTAAACATTGAAGTCCGTGGAATTAATAATGGGATTTACAACTTTGTAGGTTTTGCTAGAAACAAAAGTAAATATCTTTTATGGTATATTTGTAAATACAAGTAAAAATAGTGCTTTTAGGAAAAAGCTGTTCAACCTTATCGAGGTTAAATATCTATACCAATTCACTTACAATTTTAGAGACACTTAAATCATAGTCGACTAGACAGACCTGTGGAGGATTTGGGTTTGTAAAATAAAATAAAAAACATTTCCTGAAAGTTTCTTAAAAATGCGAGCAGTGAAAGTACAGTGTATGAGCATCATCGACCTCTGTTGAATTTAAAGACAAATTAAGATTAAACTGTCTGAAGATTAATAAAATAGTCTTAGACGCGTCCTGTAGATTATAATATCATGATCCCTTTGTTTCACGAAAACAAGACTTTGCTTCATTGTCCTATTGGTCTTAAAACTGCATGCAGTTTCCTGTTTGCGAGCATAATACATTTGCTATTCCTGAGTAAGTAGAAATTGAAACCTTGCCTTCGTCACCGACTCATAGGAAAAGGACATTTCAGGAATACATTTCACGGTGCTATCATTAAAGTGCATGCGTAACATGAAACCAATTTCTAACTACCTCCGTTGTGCTTCATGGCAAGCGTTGAATTCCCCATTGGAAATAACGTGAGATGTCTCATGTTACTTATAAATATTCTGGCTATTAACAGAACAATACTGTATGGTACTGTTAATAGCTTGAGAATCAGGCGTGAATAATAACAAGTGAAACAGTCAGACACTAATGAGAAGAAGCATGTGATTTCTCAATGCTCGTGGCATGACTCACAGGTGGCAACTAACTCACCCTCATCTCATCGTTATTTTAGAGATGGCCTGACGATGATGTCCCCAACCACAAAGAGGAAAGATGGTCGATTACAACGTAAATTGTCACCCCAAAATTCAAATGGAATTAAAAATGACAACGATGAAGCTGAAGATAGAGAAGTGCAAGCTGCACTTTCCCGTGCCAAACGTTTAGCACTGGTGTGGGAGAAAAAAGAAGAAATTGGAAAAGTGGAAATGTTGAAGCGAATGCAGAACAAAAACAGAATGGTAGTTTTAATTGACGATCTCTGGTTGCCTTGGCGGTTGGAATTCCCACTTTTCAACATTTAATGATGTATTTTTTAAAGGTGCCGGTAAACAGAAATGAGACGGCCGAGAGTGCCTTACCAGAAGTGACCAGGGTGTATGCCCTAATCCAGAATACTCAAAAGAATGCCACCGATCTACAGAACAGTATAAGAAAAAGTATCGAGAGCGAAGAGTCCCTTCGCGATAGAGGTAATTTGTCACACGCATATAAAAAGTAATTTTTTTGTTCTCTCGAAATAATTCCGTGTGCCTTTTTCCCCGATAGAGAGGGCTGATCCGGAAACCGTAAAGCAAATACGGGAAATTGCTAGGAAAGCCCGCGAAGAAATCGACGAAATAAGCTCGCATTCCAACATAGCCAATAAAAACCAACGGAACCTGTCATCCACCGTCGCTCGCAGAGAAACTTTACCGATTACAAGGTTGGGGTTAGGAAATTTTGGATGATAGATAATGATTTACATAACATATTTTCCACACCATGAATAAATGAATAAAAAAAGTTGGGGGATTTTATAACTTTGAATCATTTAGCGAATTATATTGCAAAATCCATTAGTTGTAATTTTTGAAATTAAAATCATTTATATATACGAAGGCAGGTTCTTTTCAATTATTATTTGTCAATGGGGAAACCTAACATTTTAACCTGGAAAGTCAGGGCATTTTATTTGACAAACTCTACGAACATTGTAGATATACATTCAGTGTAGTCTTAATTCATTAATTTCATGGCGAGGTTTGGTAATTAATTCACACAAAAAGACTTATAATTAAATTATCATTATAAAACAGGACGAAAAGCCGACCTAACAGACCACCTTCTCAGGAAGCCATTGTGGAATGGTTCCGAAAAGAAGAAAGGCCAAGGGGTGCCGGACTGGATGCGACTACGTATATTATCGCACCATGGTTTCACGGTAAATAAGGCTGTAGTTTGTGCTAGATAAATGCCTATATGCATTAATTTTTTTCAAGCCATTGCTTTTGGTTTGTTTTAATTAGGCTTGATTCAACGTAAAGAAGCTGAAGTGTTATTAGCCGGCAAACCCGTGGGAACATTCCTAGTTAGATTCTGCGATAAAATATGGGGCTATGCTGTCTCGTATCAAGCACAAGACAAATGCAAGCACTATTTGGTGGACGCTGCCAATGGCAATTATCATTTTCTCGGTGATGGAGCTTTGAAATTTGATAAATTGTCAGATTTGATTTCTCACTACCAAGTAAGCAAAGTTTGAAATCACCCTATTGTATAGCTTTGGGTTCATTTCAGGAGATCGAAACTAACATCCCATTACTTTTATTTAGAAACATCCCATCACTCCCTCTGGAAACGATTTTCTTCTGATGCCTTGTCCAAACCTGCATAACGAAAAGATGCAGATGGAATTGTTTGACTGACCAACCCTATTTGAGGTACACCACTGGAGCTCTATTTTTACTACCTGGTGCAAATAGAACCATTTCGACACCTATTTTTACAAAGTTTATTTGTACTGTTACACATTCCGTTAAATGAGATGGACCAACAATCCAATTGAAAGTCTTGGGAAATTGACAATTGTAAAAAACGAGTGGAAAAACCGTGACTAGAAAAATTGTGCCATTATATTATCGATGCTATTCGTATTAAAAATTGTAACTTATTCTTAGTTCGTCTGCTCAGTGTCTGTTCTGGGATCATGAAGCTGTTTAGCACTGCAGATATGTAATTCTACGTTCGCCAAGTCTTCCACTGGGAAAGTTTACCAGATGTTAAGGGAGATTTAGGGGATTGTAGACGTTCCTGAAAACAAGCGTTTAAACGTTTTATGGCAGCACTTATAGGAAAATCATCTAGCTCTTCCATAACACCAAAACTTACTTCAGGTTGCTTGTGTTGTATCGGATCTGGTATTTTGTTGATGCTTGGCATGATGCCCTTGTTAAATGCTCGTCTCTGCATAGATTTTACCGGGCTAAATGGACCTGTTTACACAAAATAATCATACATAATTGGAATTTTTAATAACGTTGCCATGAAAGGAGAAAAAATGCTAGAGAAACCATGGTAACAATGGTAAGCGACCTTTCTTACTAGTAGATCAACCGTACTTGTTTATTCTATTACCTGGGGACTGTGTAATGTTAGGCAGCGTACTGTCATTTTCCATTTGACCAAAAGACCCCAAGGAACTTGTATCTGCCTTGGTTTTCTTTTTGGAGCTCGTGGCGAAGGAACGATTATGTAGAAGACTCTTTTCACCGTGGATAACTCCCAGATCCAACGAAGGACTATCACTCTGGACTCCGGCAATTGGTAAGAGTTCAATATTTTTCTTGAAATAAGTTGTCATCGGCTTTTGATCCGTGAACCTGAAGCAAAAGAATGCCAATGGTTGATTTCACCAAACTCTGTATGCAAAGTGGAAATTTCCAAGATAACTACAGACCACGATGATGGCTGATTCATTAAAGATTCTGCATCTCTGCTCTTGGAATAGTGAGATAAACGAGGGGACAGATTCCGTTTGATTTCGAAGGATGTTTTGGTGGGATTTATCGATCCAACTTGACTGATTGGTGGCATGATGAACGTCGGTATGAACTGTTGCGGGGATGCTCCTTCTAGACTGGAAGAATGCAAACCCTAGAGAAAGTAGGAATTCTTTAAGAAAATTCCGTTCTACAAATCATACATGCGCCAAGTTGAAAGGAAACCTACCATTTGAGATTTAGATGGGGTTAATGGTGCAATTTTAGCAGGTGCCCACGATGGTTGAGCAGCCTTAGCTGCCATTTGACCGCAAGGTGGAAGAATGGAAGGCGTCAATGGCTTGCTGTTAGACATGTCATCCTAGTAATGATACGTTTACTTTGAATTAGCTGCCGAACGAAAAGGAAATCCCAAATAATGCATAAAATTAGTTGTACGTCTTTTCCAACTTGTTGAATACTTTCTTGGACCCCAGCCGAAGATTTCCTGCATATTTCGCCCTTCGAATTTGGTTTACTGAAGGCTAAACTGCCTGAAAATTCGACCTGAAGTTTTCTCTGCAGATCGGGTAAGAAATCGTTGGTAAATCCATCCCATAAAAAGTAGCTATGTTCTAATAATTGCCCTGTTGAAGTCCTCTTGTCGGGATCCATTTCCAGGCATTCCTGTTAAATGAACATTATATATTGGCAGTATTATACCGCCGAAGGTATTTTGAATGGTATACGTAGTACTTGCCAGCAAAAATGCAATAGTCAGTTTAGGCCAAGATGCAAATTTTTCGACCAAAGGCTGGGTAACTTCTTGTTGATGTTTCATTCCTTGAAACATAGGACTTCTTAACATCATGGCTTGGTGCTTAGCTGCCAAGCTTCCTAAAACAGTTTTTCGGTTTAGTAATTAATGAAGTAACACGATAAATGCTGGCCAACTTTATATCGTGGGACTTACCCACACTGCGCATTATGCAAAATAATTGGTCGATGTCGGACTCGCCAGGAAACAGAGGATCTCCGGTTACCATTTCGGCTAGTAGACATCCACTGGCCCAGACATCAACTTCTCTATAGAAAGTATTTCAAGTTCTCTCAAATTTCTTAAATCCACAATTTCGTTTCAAATTCCTCTGCTTCTGTGACAGTCTGGATATGTAACCGTTCAATCACTTTTGATCTTGAAACTAATACCGAAAAACTGCCAGAAAGGTCAAACATATGTGGCATAAATAAAATTAAGAATGGCTAAGGTGCCCTCACTGAACTTTATTTATGATCATTCTTTTCATCTAGTATGATACATCTAGCTTTTCTGATAAATTCAGTAAAAAAGACTCATTTGTCTACAAATTTACAACAAAATTAAGCAGGTGAGATGCCTAAATTAGTTTTATTTTTAATTTATGGAAAACATTTTGATATTCATCATGCCAAAGATAACTTTGGTTTCTATCCAAAGCACAAATGCAGTGAAGTTTTAATGCATATGTTTGTGGTGTGCATTTACCTTCCATAGCGCGTATCACCGACCAACAATTCTGGTGCGCGATACCAGCGTGTTGCGACGTAATCGGTGCACGACTCCCCCGAGGAGGATAGCATTCGAGCAAAGCCGAAGTCGCAAAGTTTTACTACGCCCATTGTGGATACTAAAACGTTCTCGGGTTTTACGTCACGGTGAACAATCTATGCAAATTCAGTAATGGCCAATGTGAATTGATTTCAAAATATTTCAAAGAAATATCTGTACCTATCAAGGTCGAAACACTTACGTTATGAGAATGGCAGAAATGAAGCCCTCTTAATATCTGCCAAACGTACTCTCGACTGGTTTCCTCACCCAGCCCACCAGGATGCTGCTCAAGTTCATCTAACACTGTGTGATTAACGTATTCCATTACCAGATACAGATGCCCTTTACGACGAAACACTTCAATGAGATTGACTAAATTTTCATGCCGCAATTTCTGAAAATTATAAAGCAGGAATAATTAGCTATAATTTGATTACGACATAAATAGGTATCGAAGACAGCATACACATTTGATACACTTACCCTTAGCATGTTAATCTCTCTCATTGCAATCTTCTTAATGAGTTGATCGTCATCAGTTTCCAAAAATTTCTTGATTGCAACTATCTCGCCGCTATTTTTGTGACGGCATTTCATAACGATGCCGTAACTTCCTTCTCCCACCACTCCGAGGTTCTCGTACTTGTTCATGACGAAGTTCCTTTTGATGCCAGTAGTTTACATCACTGAAGGCTTCTTCCAAATTTCTGAAAAGTAACGATAAACATTGTTGTCAAACCCCATAATAATGAATGGAACTGCATAAAATAAATAATTGCTGAAAATGCATTTGAAAAATCGATAGTGTCATAGGAAGCAGCTGTTTTGGACCCTGTAAAAATCAATATGCGTTTATGGATTAATTGTGCCCTTTTCCGATACGAGTTTTCCCGGCTAAACACTCACCATACGTCAATACGCGATGTTTTCCTAAATGCACATAAATTCAGATTTGACTATATTCCAGAGTATGTGTAATGTGAAATTGTATTCCTGACTGCATCATCATCTGCTAGCATTAACACATAAACAACGCTAAAGTGCAGCGCAGAAAGGCTCGCGGTGCTGCAATTACATCCGATTTATTGATCATCGTGCAGCTCACCTGGCTCGTCCTGTGTCAAGAACAATGAACCCTGTCTAGCAGACCAATAGGCATGCACCATTTCGACTAGTATGCCTAATTAAAGGTGCGTTAGCAGCATTTTAGAGGTTATCCTATAAAAACACTAGTTCCGCATAATATTTGAGCAGCTAACACTACAAGCATTTCGTGCTAGAAGTAGCTGAGGTCCGATGGAACGATGCAGATAATAAATATTAAATATTTAACCATTTGGCCATTCCGAATTATTCATGATGACAATTTAACTTAAAATGACTGGATTATAGTATTCCTCAAATGATAATCTGTTGTTATCATTCTAAAGGGTGTTTCACTTCAAATTTAGGTGGACAAAGCTGAAACAACCTGCAAGCAATGATATAAAATGGAGGAGACATTAAATTAATTATATTGAAATTGTACATTTTTTCAAAAAATGTTTGCAAATATAAATACACTCATGCAGTGCAGACAAATTTACTAAACATAAATTGAAATGGTATTATTCATTTGCTGCCACTCTATATCCGCATTCGTGAACCAGTGTATTTAGGTTTCTGGATCTATAAAACACATTGAATTCTATTGCCCCATATATTGGAGCTAGTTTTAATTGGCTGGTGCAGGGTTCGGGTCCTGACTAACCGATTTATATTATATATGTAACCAGAACTATATATGCAGTTCAGATTTCACTCTATACCACTCAAAGGGATACAATCATCAAATTTGGATGCATGATTACAAACATCAAAATTATAAATATTTTTTACTCAATTTAAAAATGTTCAGGGATAGTTAATTGGTAAACTGATTATCATTACTACTTCATTTTTTGATATTCGATATTCCAAAATGTGTGACATCAAAATTTGATTTTTTCCCATGTTTTTGTATTTTTTAAAAAAAAAAATATATGGGACATTTTCAAATAATGTAAAATACGGAGTGTACAAGCCTCACTTATGTTACAAACTAGAAATAAACCCTACTATCAATCGTCACACGCGAACTATAGTCAGTTTATACTTCGATAAATTTGAAATCAAAAACAAACTGGTACACCTGCAGTTATTAAAAACAAAAATGCATTTTGTTCAGCAAGTAGATATCCAAATTAAAATCGGAATAGCTCGTTTTGTTAAGAACTTAAAGCACTTTCAAATGCACATAAATTAACTAAAATTCTGTTCGAATTTCGTAGGAGAATAGCCTGAAAATACAATGCCATATATTTACACCAATTGTGCAGAAACTTATCGTGCTTCAAACAAATTACGCAAAACATCATCATTGCAGCTCTTTAATCTCAGACAAACTTAATAAACCTTGTAGAAACGTTTCATAGTGACAAGGGGAGGAATTTTAGTCAAATTAGGCGTGATTTTAACTATATATATAGATTGTTCACATAACGAGCTATTTCGTTTTTAAATTATATATCAACTTTATGAACAAAATGTAAGAGAAACGTATTTCTTTTTAAATGCCTTCTGGTGGGTATGTGTACATGTACTGTATATTATCTTGTGATGGGAGGTTTGAAATTTCGCGGGTGACCACTCGGCCCTCCCATTCAATGCCGTGAAAAGAATGAATGGTTGACCCCACCAGTCAAATAAAAACAGAAACCGCGTGTTCTTGTTTGGCCAAACACCCCGCATGGTCAATATTTGCGCATGCATGGCTTGAGTGACGTACGTACGTTCCAGCATATTCGCATTCAGCAATCCAATTGCTCCATCTCTTCAACTTCCAAAAACTGGAAATATTTTTCACCAGCATAGCGTATTTGTGGGAATTGGCGTCCGCGATGAGTAGGCTATTTTGGCTCTTTATGTACATGCATTCTACAACTTATTTGTAACCTGCTGCTCGAATTAAGAAGGACTGATACCTTTCCGCGCCGTTCAAACGCCGGTGATGATTGACACGTTGACAGTGAAATACTGTAATTAGCAATTATACAAACACCACTGTCCCCACATTAGGCCTACCCCACAGTGCTCCTCTTCGAACGTCACATTTTCATTCGCCAACATCCCTCCTGGCAACCTGCCAAAAACTCTTAGCCTGTTCTCCTCAGCATCGCTCAATAAATTCACGTGAATCTACGAACGTTGATCGGACGTCTCACCTCCTGCGTGTTTCATCTGATGTAATCAAAGCAGGTGACAAACGCATCATTCATCTCAATGTTTTCGTGTTTTTGATTTTTGATCCACCCCGCAACCGCGCACCTTTTTTCCCCCAGCGTGACGTCATAGCATGTGACTGAGGCTGGCACGTGACCGCCGCTGACCAATCAGCGCCCACCTCCCGTTCTGCAATAAATGTCGGAACCCCTTCTAGCAGTCATGTGATGGTGAGCTAGTGGAACATGGCGCTTTTGAACAAACTCTTCAATAACCGTAAGAAAAACTGTAGACCTCAAGCGAAAGGCGAAGAATTCTGCGACTCCCCAAGGTAAGTGACTTGAAAGGCTGAATTTTGGCTTGGGGCAGAAAGGCGAAGAGTGTTCGCCGCTGGATGTTTTAACGCCCGAACTGCGGGCATGTGACGTTGAGAATCTGACTTACCTCCGAAAACGGGGTGTATATGCCCATCAAAACTGTTCGCGGGATATTTTTAAAGTGCCGTTTTGAAATTGGGCTAAATTTGGCAAGTTGTCCCCCGTCGATGTTTGGGCCCCGGTTAAGACGGAGTTGTGGAGCGCGTGCCTACACGGTGTACTTGTTTACATAATTAGGCTCTTTTATGGCCATCAGCTAGCGCGTGACTATACTGGCTAGCGCTCGGCGTCTTTGCGCATTGAAACTCCCTATGTGCCCATGGACATCGAGATGATAAATGCTTCCGAAATTAAAGTCTGATATCACGATTGATTTACTAGATCGGTAGAGCACGTGTCATGCGCGGTTTCTGCCCTCGTACGCACCTCGATATGGTCCATTGGCCATGAGAAAACCATTCTGCAACCCATGTTGCTGGCGTCAGTTTTAATTGTGTAGCAGAATTTTCCAGAATATATTCTGAGTTCTTCATGAGTATCCTATAGTTTTTAAAATGTTGCCAATTCTATCGATGAATTAATCATTTGGAAAAAATGAGTTAAGTTGTAATTAAACGAGGGGCTAAGGTTCCAGATGGTTATGCAAGCTGCAATTTATTGCTGTAACGAAAATTTGAAATCTTGTAAGATAATTCACTGTAAAAAAATTATAAAAAAATTAACTAATTGTTATAGAGCAATGATCATTTTGTCAATTTTTCATCAGCGTTCACATTTCGAAAATGTTCCAAATTTTATTAATTAATTTGTAAAGTTGTGTAGATAGCCTATGTGTGTACGCAGCACACTACATCAATTACAAATCAAACGGTTGGGAAACTCTTCGTCATTTAATAAAACCTGGGCCCAGAAATGGTAAAGTATACTAAATAAATGCAGGGCCATTTTATCGAAAAATTCAGATTTTGAATTGTGCCATTGAGCGATATGTAGGCTAAACATTCTGCCTGTGTTCAATTTTCCATGCCGAGACTCATCATTTTCCTCATTTGCACACGCAATTAATATTACCGTTGATGACAAAATTATACACTTGGAATGCATGACGTAGCAATAAACCTAGACAGATAATACGAACCATAGTAATGTAATTAACATCCTTTTTTAAAAATGCTCATCCGATTATCTTACCTTCTTACCTGTTGGTATAGCTAAAGGAATTTAAAATGTGTGTGTTCTCTGAAAAAAGGAAAAGCGAATGTATGGATCCCCCGAAATCCGACACAGTAAATATGTTAAATTTCGCAACGCTTAATTCTTAATCTGGAGGTGTAAAAACAGCTGTTTTCGTGAGAATGGTTCTGCCTCTCCAGAGGACTTGGTCCTATTATCTCCTGAGACTATATTACAAATGTTATTGTTCAATGTTATACTCACTAACTGGACTTCCTAGAGTCCTCATTATCTGGAGAGGCAGGAAAATGTAATCCTCATCATCACTACTTAACAGAAGAAAACCACAAGGGAGAGCTTAAGGGAAAAAAAGTTTCATTTTCTACAAGCTCTTTCACATTTATCTTTGCATATTTCGTTATTTTCATCTTTATTATTATTACTATTATTATTATTTAAATTTTGATGATGGGAAATAGATGCGTTCAGTCGATAGAATTTCTCAATATTTTCCTATCTTGTTATGTTTGGTTATGCATGAATTGCGACTCCTTATAAGTTAGGGATTTGCATTTCGCACTCATCATGAAGGCATGTGATGCGTCTCTTTGATGGTAGTTGTTGCTCCCTCTTGAAAAGGGACCAAATTGGATTTGGACCAAGACATCAATTTTGGCGGGACATCAAGAAGCACGGTGATAGAGA
>JAQIXS010004369.1:0-15322 GCA_034700785.1 Rossiulus vilnensis
TAGACAGTTACTGTATTAGTGAGCACCAAAGTCAAGACATGACACACTTAGCCAGTCCTGTAGCTTTGTGTGTCATAATTTTGCATCATTGGTCAGGGAAATTTGTTCAAAAACTGGAAAGGTCAGGGAGATGTCAGGAAAGTTGAAAATGTTATTGCTGGGGGAATCCTGATTTACCTATCATCAAATATTATAAAATAAAAGAATTTTTTTTAAATTTCATGATATTCATGATGATAGGATTGCAAGTTTTTGAAATTCGCTTAAGAAATTCAATTTAAAATGTATTACTAAACGATTGCCTTACATATTTCTATCTGCCAGACAGTGTCACATGATAATGCTTGTAAATGCATGTAGCTATAAAAACTATTCTCATTTTATTGTATTGATTTCATTAAATTAGGAAATAAAGAAAGTGGGTGAAGAGTTGAACATCTCTCCTACCATCATACGAGGGCAAGAATTGGAAAAGCGTGGATTCGGAGGTACATTTGCCCATCTCTGAGATGTAACAAATATCTTGGTGACTTTTTAAGATTTACCCTCATGTAAATTTGTCTGTATGATTAGGCATCTGGTCGGTGGGAAGAGCTGCTGAAAGACTTCCCGCTCTGGCCGTCTTGAGCCACTTGCCCGAAGGCGCGCAGCAGACTGTTGCCTGGGTTGGAAAAGGAATTGTGTACGATACTGGTGGCCTATGCATAAAGGCAAAAGTAGGCGACATGCCGCTGTTTTATCACTACTGTGTCATATCTCGTATTGTACAATGATTTCTCGACAAAATGTATTTATTTAACTTTCTTTTACAGACTTCTATGGTCGGCATGAAACGCGATTGTGGTGGTGCGGCTGGCATCTTGGGTGCCTTTTACCTTGCCGTCAAGCAAGGTTTTCGTGATAACCTGCACGCAGTCTTCTGCTTGGCCGAAAATGCCGTGGGTCCAAAAGCAACTCGACCCGACGACATAATTACTCTGTATTCAGGAAGGTATGTGTTCTCAAATTTCTTCTTTTCCAGGGTGTCTTGCGGCATGGGAAGTTATGGAAAAGTCATAAAGGGAAATTCAGTTCACGGAAGTCATGATATTTACTTCACGTAATGTTTTTCATTTCATCGATTCATTGTCATTTAGCAATCCAATCCACCTCAAAGGCATTTTCCTTTTAATGTGACGGTTTTCAGCTGTTTGTTAATCACCAATATCCTGTCCTTTGATGAAGTAGGGCATCCAAAGTTGCCTTTTTTAATCAGAGGATAATAATTCAAGCTAGAAAACAAAATGAAGACAAACTTGTGAACTAATATTTTGTTTGTTCTTTTCATAATTTGTTTCTAAATGTGTTGATAAAAAATGAATTACATGTTATTAAGTTGCTAACTTTCTTAAAATGTGTTGGTAGTACCAACACAGTAGGTTTGTAGTTTTGAGTACCAAAACCAGTGTACACCCTGATTTAGGGGGTATCAAGTTGAGTTGGAATAATGATCTTTGGTGTTCTAAAAGTTGCCTCTAGAAAAAATCTGCGGTAGTTCCTTTAAAAATCGGTCCATTCCTTTATTTTTAATTTATGTCTACAATTTTCTTTGCCAATCTGTTAATTGTATTGGGGACTGTAAGCAATTTGTTATCGGTTACTATGCTTTTTCATCCTTAGCATTTATCAGATGTGTCAAGGTATGCAAAAACTATTCTTTTCAATTTTTTTATATTTATGTATAATTATAGGACCGTCGAGGTGAATAATACAGATGCTGAGGGTCGACTGGTTCTGGGAGATGGGGTATGTGACTATAATTGTTCCGACCTGCATGTGGCCAGTAATCTTGGGGTCGTTAAATAATCTCCAATTAATATTGTCTTAATATTTTCGTACTACTCTTTGCTTTAGAGTGGAGAAAGAGTTTAAAATGTTCTCAAGTAACTTAATTAACCGTGGAATTTTAGGTAGTTTATGCTCAAAAGGATTTACGTGCCACTGTCATCTTGGATATGTGCACCCTTACCGGCGCCCAAGGGATTGCCACCGGCAAATACCACGCAGCCTTGATCACGAACAATGACGATTGGGAATTGTCTTGCGTTCAAGCTGGTTTGAACTCGGGTGACTTGGTCCATCCTTTGCCATATTGTCCCGAACTTCACTTCAGCGAATTCGTCAGCTGCTTAGCGGACATGAAGAATTCGGTTGCGGTAATTTACAGATAAATGTGTAATAGGTTTGAAATAGCGCGCACAATTCTTACGAATTTTTGAACTTTTCACGCTAGGATCGAAGTAATGCTCAACCATCCTGTGCTGCGTTGTTTATTGCTGCACAAATTGGGTTCGATTTCCCTGGAGTCTGGCTTCACGTGGACATGGCCTCCCCCGTTCAATGTGTTCGTAATATTCTTTTTTCTTAAAGTATAATCCACTTTTCGAACCCTAATTTTAATATCATTATTTGTGCAATATTTATTTATAGGGAGAAAGAGCTACCGGTTATGGGGTTGCACTACTTGCAAGCCTTTTTGGGAATTCATCCAATTCGCCAATGCTCCAGGACGTGTCCCCATTTCTGCAGAAAAACGGGCTAGAAGATGAAAGTGCCACTAAAAAAATGCGTCTACAATAGGCTCTTTATATATTCAGGGATATTTGAGTACAAATGAAAGTATGTAAAATGTTTTCCTCATAATGTGAAAGCTTGTCTAACTTGGAACCACGAAGGATTTTAATTACAATTGTTCTTATGATAATTTATATGGAATTGTTTAGTGTTGTTTTGCAGTTTGAACAATTACTAAATTGCTTAATGTTGTTTTGCAGTTTAAACAATTACTAAATTATTTTTGAAAATGTTAATCCATTCTCTAATCCCCATTCCCATCTACCTTTCACTCCTTACATAACTGCCAATGATCATCTGGTTCCCCCTAAGAATGCTAAACATTTCCTGTGAATTTTGTCGGCTGAAAAGAATGATAGCTATGTTTTTATTTTCACTTCAGTAAAATGATTCTAAATCCTTTCAACTAATATGATGTTGTCATGAATGTTTTTCATTTAAAGACTTTTCCTACAAGGTAGAAATATTGCATCTGCATTTCACAATAGATTTTTTTAAAATAAATAATCTTAGTAATATAAGAAATATTGCCAATCGTAGACCAAAAGTAGAATAAATTTGTTAATCTGGGAGATAATAGTTAGGCCAAAGAGGTAAATGTTATCCTTTTTTTATAATAAAAAATAAAATTTAAATTTTAAGTTTCCCGCTCTTTTTCTGTACTGCTTTGTTTCGCGGCTTGGCATTATGGGAATTAAGCAGTGCTGCCACCTGGCATTCTTTAATCTTGCACCACTTTGTGGAAACAGAAAAGCGGTTTATAAATCTGATTTAGTTTGTAACTATCTCGATTGAAATCATGGCAGTACGTGCTCAATTTGAAAGTAATAATGAAATTGGAGTGTTCTGTAAGCTGACGAATGCGTATTGCTTGGTGGCAATCGGCGGATCTGAGAATTTCTACAGGTTGGTATTTGTGCCATTGAACATGTGCCCATGTGCTAAAATTTTGTAAGGCTTACCTTTCAAATGTGATTTAGTATTTTTGAGGGAGAATTATCAGAAGTTATCCCTGTTATCCACACGTCTGTGGCTGGATGTAGGATAATTGGTCGACTGGCAGTTGGTATGTGTTTAAAAATTGGCTAACACGTTATGTAAGGAGTGGCATCTCTGAAAATGTTTTGTTGCTAAACATTTGAAGGTAATAGACATGGCCTTCTTGTGCCAAACTCAACCACGGATCAAGAATTGCAACACATACGCAACTCGCTACCAGATTCTGTCAAAATCCAAAGGGTGGAAGAGAGGTTATCTGCTTTAGGAAATGTAGTTGCTTGCAACGATTATGTGGCTGTGGTTCACCCTGATTTGGACAGAGTAAGCCTTTTATTCTTTACATTTTTCAGAAAAACTTGCCATTTGTTTTTATTTCTTATTCGTATGATTGTCCGTTTTGATACAGGAAACTGAAGAAATTTTGGCAGATGTGCTGAAAGTGGAAGTATTTAGGCACACAATTGCTGGCAATGTTCTTGTTGGCAGTTACTGCAATTTTAGCAATCAAGGCGGGCTTGTGCGTATGTTTTTATTATTTTTGTTCGATTTGTGGAGAGTAGCATTGAAATTGTTATGTTGTGTTAAAGGTGCATCCCAAAACATCGATTGAAGATCAAGATGAATTGTCTTCCCTCCTTCAAGTACCATTAGTGGTAAGCCTGACCTTTTTGAATTGTTTATTTTCTTTTGCTCTGGAAGGGGCGCTTTAACAAAACTTGAAATGTTTCCTTGTTTTGTTTGACAGGCTGGGACGGTAAACAGAGGAAGCGAAATTATTGGCGGTGGTTTAGTCGTCAACGATTGGTGTGCGTTTTGTGGCATGAACACAACGAGTACAGAATTGTCGGTGATTGAGCGAGTATTCAGACTGAATGAGGCACAACCATCAGCAATTACAACGCAGATGCGCGCCTCACTCATTGAAAGGTATATCACTTATTTTACTATAAGATCAATGATGTTTTATAAACAAAATTGTGTTGAAAATTGAAAATCGATTTCTTTTTAAACCATTTCAAATGTTTATAATTAATTATAGGTGTGGTTTAGTATTAAAATTTGTAGTAATTTCACAGCATAATACTCCGATTAGTTTGATTGCATAATAAGATTATTATGCATATTCTTTAATATTTTATCAGTTAAGTAAGTCAACAGAATTCCCACCATGCAGTATTCTCACATTTGTGCTTCATATTCTTGTTATGATTGCTAAATTGAATTTTCCTGGTGTAGAATTGGTGATCTGCTAGTGTCTGCATAATTTTTTTATAATTTGAAATAGTCCCATAGTCCCATTTATATACATGACAAAAATTTGAAAAAAAATCAATTTTTAGGTTTTTTTTTTATAAATCGAACCTTTTCAGGTTATAAAAATAATGCAGATGCAAGTAAACGACTAATTCTATACAAGAAAATGTAACAATTATAAGAAGTATTTGAAGCAAAAATGTATGAGTGATTTCTTTGCAATGGTAGTCATCCTTTTTTTTTTAAAAAAAAAAGTCAGATTTAAGGGTTTTAATTACACTTTTGAAAACTATCTAATCTGTGAAGAAATTGTAAACTAAACCATGAAAAATATTTATTCAAGTCTAAAAACTATCTAATCTGTGAAGAAATTGTAAACTAAACCATGAAAAATATTTATTCAAGTCTATCTATTTTCATGTGAAATTTGTGTTAATTTTTGTATTTTTGTTTTCAGTTTGACATAAATTGAAAGGTTGTTTCAATCTGCAATGAAATGCGCATTCCGTGTACGAGGTGCTTAAATTCGATTGACTTTGGAAGATAACCATCAATAATAAAACAGCAATTTTCTTGAATGTGAATATTGTTTGCGATTTATTTCATTTTGTCTTCGAAAAGAGCTAATGCATTTGAAGTTACAATGTTATATCCTATTGGCTGGATTCATCACGTGACCGACTGGCTAGGGGGCGCTGAACGTCACTTTTTAAAAACTTTCATTGTTGACATTGTTGTTGTCAATAAGAGCTGGTTGTTTCAACTTATTTAGACGAAATGGACTCCTTTTTCGAAGTAGGTACATTTCTTTTTCTTATTAATGTTAATTTAACGCTATTTAAGGCAGCGTTGAATGTTACTTTGGCACTGACAAGCCTGTTTTTAGTTCGTTTACAAGCCAAGATTAATGCGCTATTTTAGGACTAACTTTTTAACTTGGAACGCGGGAAAGTTCGGATTTAGGCCTAAATATGGAATTCTATTTGGACTTATAATTCGCTATCGTAAATAGAAACGTCTGTCGCTGTAGCAGCGTATTATCATACTGAATGTTAGGGAGTACGTTTTATATTGTTTAAATCAGGAATGCATTAATTAAGATTATAATGGGAGAATATTTCATAACAGTTCCCTGCGTTGCCTTAGCAACCGAAATGGTGGTCTGTTGTTTTTTCCCCAATTTTTTTTCTACCCGGGTGATTTAAAAAGAGATGCGTTGCAAAAGTGGCGGCTGTTTTTAAATTGAATGTTTAAGCAACATCGACGTTGAAATGCTCGACCATTCCTTAGTTCTTCCAATATATACCCTATTTTTCTGGAAGATTTTGAAATTTACTAAAAAATTAAGTTCAACAGCAAATTACATATTTTTCAGTAACAAATTAGCCTCATATTTTTGCATGCTTCACTCTATAATGCAGAGCAGAGCTTTAATGCCCCGAGTTAACTGAGTTTTGCCAAGACTAAAGTAAAAACATTGAGTTCAACGTCAACTTAGCACCCTGCTGTCAGATTAAAACTAGTATCGATCTGCAATACAATTATTTACTATCTTTTGGTAGTCCATTGCAACTTTTTCATGACACAAGCAAAAAAAATGTCAATAATATGAGTTTGAATCCTTGTCAGCGTATTTTAATTGGCAGGCAATGTGAAATTTAGTAATACATCGCACTCTGAAATAATCCAATGCCGAATTCATTGCATTGAGATGCCAGTATTTTGGTGAATCCATTTTAATTCTACCAAATTGTAGATCAAGTTTCATCTTAACCTCTAAAGGTGTTCATTGCTCTTCCCAATCTTCTGGTTTCTTAATAGGTAGAAGATATTGTTGGATCCCGCTTTAGCAGCGGTCGAAGAGAGTACCTCGTACGTTGGGCGGGTTACGATGATACTGAGAATAGTTGGGAGCCAGAGCAAATGCTCCATGAAGACTGCCCCGATTTACTAAGAAATTATCTCTCTCGAGATAGTGCAAAACCGGTAAAATGTTCGCTATATCAGCAGTGATTTTTAAAATGTCTCTTTACCACTCATCCAAAATGACTCGTTGTCTTAGAATGAACTTGGTACGCCACTACTACAGCAGCCAAAAATTTTGAAAATGAATGGAGAGACGCCAAATAATAACATTTCGCATCTGCAGGTTAATGAACAACATCAAACTGCTAATTTGTTTTGTTGTTGCAATTCCAGAGTTTAAGAGCATCCACTCACTCTGATAATTTATTTTCAGCATAGTACACCACGTGTATCCATTGATGACATAAACAACAAGAAGAATATCAAACAGACTCTGGACGATTCCTTGGAGGCAGAGATTAATAGGATCACCTCGGCACATTTGAAGAATGCGAATTCTTTCTCCGACAGATACTTCGTATTGCAGTTCTTCAAAGAGACTGCCTGTTTGCTTATAATTTTATTTTTTTCAATTGTAATCGTACCATTATTGGTTCCAGTTTTCAATCAGTAGACACCATTTGAAGTGCATCTTCATCTTTCCTAGCCATCTTTATAACGAACTTGACATTTTTTATAAGCAATCTTCAGAAAATCAAAGAATAACTTACGAACGATAATTATTGTCAATTGCTTATTTGCCATTTTGTAAAAATCATTACTTCATAGACAATGCCATTTGCTATTCATACCACTTTGTTTTGATGCGTGTTTTGTACGGAGCAAGAAAATCACTTGACAAGTAGTACAACATTTTTTATGTAAAATTTCAAAAGATTAAAAAGTTGAATTTTAAATAATCCTCTGTGAAACTGCTATTGTGATAATCAAATTTATCAGCACAACAAAGGGAATTGGTAGATCTTATTTCCCGTTTTGCAGTGGATTCTTTCTACTCTTGTTGGCTGACAGTGTTCGAGATACGCATGCAGTTTTTCCTAAAAAAAACATTTTTCATTTACTTTTTTTTTTAGAGAACGTGTAAATATGGATAATTTTACCTGAAGCACAGCTAGAGATGGAGCTAGTTCTTGTTCTTTATCGCCAACACACCAGCCAATGCTGACATGGAAAGATGGATCCTAAAGCAGGTAAATCACAAAATATTTGAGTAACAATAGAGTGTATGGGAAACAATGAAATGCTGGTAAAACATGAACATATGGATGTACTTCGTAAAACGTTGATAATTTGAATTCTGTAAGGCACTCGTCAGTTTCCTTCACTATTTCGTGCAGCTGTGAACCTCCTCTGCCAATCTGTAAGCCAAGAAATGTCCTGACTCCAAAAAAAAGCAGAATAAACATATCTTGCCACTATTATATTACTATATTTTGATACTCTGAAATGTGGATCTTTTTTTTACCTGGTTTTTTCTTCGTTGGTGTAGAATTTCAACGATTGAAAAGTAAGGAAGAACCTTTATAGCAAACAGAGTAATAAGTGAGATGCAATAATGCAGATGCTATGTTACATGTTATCGCTTGCATTGTGGTACCTTTCAAAATGCTGTAACTTATTTTTCAGCGATTGTATGAAGGGCTGTATCCAGTGATGCCTCAAGACGATAGTCTTCGAGAGGCTGATGTGTAGTTCATTCACTCTAACTAATCCTGGTGAGAGCCGTAACAGCTGCTGAACCAAGTCGCCACAGAAGTTCTCATGATCAACTAAAAAAATTCCTTGCTATTCAATTAGTTAAGAATATTGGAATCGAATTCAAAATCAATGGAGGTAGATCCTTCCAAAGAGCTTTTGCATTGATAAGTTCAACAGTGTTCAAAGAGAAAAAAGACCAAGTGGTTCTTTGTGATGCTGTGGCACTACAGTATTCCCAAACAGCATATGATAGGACTACATAATTTTGGCAGCTTACATTTTACGTAAACGTGTGTGGCCCAATTTCCTCTCTCATGAGGGAAAGAACGCACTCTTCCTTGATGATCGGCATCATCCGCTTCTGGAGCGTTATTTGGTTTTTCTTTAAACATATCAATTAGCTCAGCGGGCAAGGGAAGGCGGTTTTTCTTTGGAATTGCCAGAGGCACTGTGGCATTTTTTTGTTCGTCAGATGGGACTTCATGCATTCGCTTAGGCGATTTGTACGCAGTTGTCAACTTCCGTTTGCTGGCCGTAACACCGGCTGTCTCTATACCACATCCTGCAGTGTCTTCTTCATCGCTCGAGGTATCGTACAAGCTACCGATTTCGGCAAGCGCACCTATCATGATAAGTTTATAAACAATTTTACTACACATTTCTAAGCGTCCAATTTACCAGAACACATATTTGCAGCTGGGCTAGTTTGCCTGTGTTGCATTAATAAAGCACTATAGTACAATATAATCAAAAGACTAGTTTCATATTAAGGCAAAATGATCAGGAAAGTGTGATCATTTTGCAATTGCAGTTATTCAGCATGATCACACTTTTGGGATCGGAATCCAATTGCAAGATTTTTCTGCTGGGTGGTATACATGTAGTACCAAAAATGGACAAAACTAAAAATTCAGTCCCATCGCTACATTACTGACCTGACATTTTTGCTGGATTGCACTTTAGGCAGTCTCATAAATCAGCTTCTAAAACCATGCTTTGATTGATGTTTCGGGTTACACGCAAATTCCAGAAAAAAAATCATCACATGAAGCACATTAATCAGAAAATAAATACTGCTTGGCTCATAATTAAATAGCCTATCAAATTAAATTTACTAATCTACCAGAATTATGTTCAATCATAACCACTGAAGCAGACAATATTTTTACAGCCCACAAGTGCTGCCACCTTCGACCGGATGTTGATCTGCGCACGCGCATGATTTCTTAACGGGAATTTTCGAATTCTTGAAGAAGACAAGAGTGGGAGAGGTTGAGGCAGTTTGATGCTCAAATTTATAAAATATCGCACATTTCAAGATTAGTCTTCGTTAAAGGCGTGTGTTCTGCGTTTAATTGGGAATCACTGGCATTATGGATCCATTTACGCAGGTAAAGGCAAAAACATTTGGGAACTTTATTGACATATTACTTCAGACGTCCGGTATTGTGCAAATTCGAATTTGCCAACGGCTGATTAGTAATTTCCTGCTCATGATATCGTGTTTAAAAAAGGGGTTTTATCGAAATATTTTGGCCTATGCATAACTTTATCGAAGATTATTTAACCCGGTGGACTTATTTTTCTATTGGATTAATCTATTCTTACCTTACTTTAATTTGAGTTTTGAATCTAATAAAAGAATCCTGAAGGCTACCTCCCACCCTCACATCATTGGCATACGCCTTTTGTATGAATTCATGTACATGTGATGTAAAACATTCATGGATTTTAATAGTATAATTCAAGAGACCTAACAAACACGCATGCCCAATGAATTTACTAAAAAATGAATTTCCAATTCGAGCATAGCATTTTGAAATTGATTTTTTTAGACATTGATTAGTTTTCAATAAAGCTTAGCATACATTGGTCAAAAGAACAGAAACAAGTGCACTAAGGGGACTTAAATTGTGGCATAAATTGTGTGCAGATTGTAGGAACATTGATTAGAGAAAACATAAAAACGAAAGTTAAGAAAATTACAGTAATATAGTTGGTAAATAGAAAATGAATTAGTTGAAACTCATTTAAACATTAAAGATGGAAAGAAAATTATTAGATCCTGCTCGGGTCCCAACAGGTCAGGTCAAATAAGGTTGACCTTTGATCCCAAGCACGATTGCTGATGTTCACCATGACATCCTTGAGGTTGTTAATTAAACTAAGTTTCAACAACCAAGAGTACATCAGTTTATGCGAACTTTTCATATTCTTCTAGAAAATTCTTGAGCGCTCGAAAGCTAGAAAGGAATATCTTGATGCGCAGTATGCGAAAGTTCCTCAAGCGGCACCACGGAAGAGGCGAAGTCCTTTAAAGGAAGAAAATACTTTTACCGCACCGACAAAGACGCCTGAAAAGAAACAAAGTAATGATGGTAATATAATGTTTATGAAAACAGCAGCTTACCTTAATGTTCATAGAGATCAGTATTGCTACATGTAATTCGCCCAACTTATTGTAATGTTCCATAAATTTTGTAGACGATTCCGTAGGAAAGAGGCAGTGCTTGGAGCTTAAGAACCCGAGCGAGCCAAAGCCAGAACTTCGGGGAAAAGAATCCAAGGAAAATGGGTCTAAAATAACTTCCCAGACAAGACGTGGATTAAAAGCATTAGCGCGACTTCATAGTAATCAACTAGGTGAGCAGTTACAGTTTTTTTAACATGATTGTTTTTAATGCAGACTTTTAAAATCGATTTCCAAATATGTTTTATACAATTTGATTTCAGATCGCAGTGATCAGGAGAATGAAGAAGAGTTAATCAGTGTTAAACCTGCCCCACGCAGTCAAAATATAAACGCACGCAATTCAGCGGCAGATCCTCCTGTTCCGAAAGATCGAATCAACCGTCTCGCTGCTTTGGCTAGTAGCATAAACAATTGGGAAGATAACGTCACTGCGGGACATTCAAAGGCGAAATCGGGAAGAGCTAAAATTGATCTTACTCCCCCACATTCCAGTCATGGGTCCTCATCCTCCTCCGCATCTGAGAATACCCCTCCTAAAGTACAGCGAAGCACCGCTGTTGCTTCTGCTATTTCCCCTTCGCGTGCTTCCCCTAAAATTTACCTGAACTCACGCAAATCCCCGGCTAAGGCCGGTCCATCGAGTGGGAAGGTAGGACGATCCTCATCAACGGCTTCTGCTTCGGCTACTCCGAAACGCCGTTCTTCATCCTTCTCTGCTTTATCCCCTTCACCTGCCAATAAGCGCCCATCTCAAAAGAATTCTCCTTCGGGAGCCCCACAGCAGAGTAGCAAAAGAGTTGTCTGGGATGAGGCTATTGTCGCCACTCTGGTACGTTTGCTCTCCCGAATATGTACCCAGCTCAGTTTCCCAATTTACTTGAAATCTAATCATTAACACAATTTGGTGGTGGTATCGTTTTGGGATGGGTGTTGGTCTGGTATATTTGCATGTTTTTAATCGCACTTTTCCTTTTGTTATTAGGTCTACTTTGGCATTTAGCATGATTCAAATTGGATAAATGATTGGATCGGCGAGTGGTTCTTGATTTTTTATTGCGAATTTTCTGTAAAAAAATATATTTAGCTGTCATTTTTTTTGTTTACGTTTTTAAAAAAACTTTCGCAATTTTGGATGTTTGGTTTCAAAATCATGATTCATGAATTTCATGAATCATGTTCATGATCTTGATTGGGAAATAAGTATTACTGTATTTGTTCGCATAGCCTATGAGTAAAGTGCGCCACATCCGACCTTAGTTTTAATTTTAAAAAAATTAAATAGGCCAGAAAATTAACTTTTTACTTACTTTATTATTAAATTCTTCAGATTTTAAAGATTAGAGAAAAAAAGTGTGGCTTATATGCAAGTAAACTCAGTATATAAAGTGCCCACTTACTGGGAGGAGGTCCCATTGTGTAAGCTTCTTGTTGTGTTTTATGCTTTTACTATGTGTATCCTTCCTGCAAGTTTTTCAAATTTTGACTGATCTGCACATTAATCCTGCCTCCTTATTAATTGAAGCATGCGCTTCAGAAATTTTGCTATCAATAGCTCTTAACCTTAGAATCTGCCTTTTTCGTTTACAGCAAGCACAGGGATTCGTGCAGTCACCTTCAAAATCTAAGCTCGAATACAACTTCCAAAGGAAATCTAAAGCGAACAAAGAAAGATCCGAAAAGAGAGAAGAGAGCGATGATGACAGCGTGAGCGAAAGCAGCAGCGAAGAGGGCTTTGCGATACCACCTTCACCACGCATTCTCGAGTCCCTCAGAACTCCGCCTAAGGCTGTGGCAGAACCTCTAAAGAAATCCGTCAAGGAACTGGCCCAGAAATTCACCGGACCCCCACCCACTCCTGTGAAACAGCCGCAGAGGGACCCTGCTGAACTGCCCCTGTCCGCCCGAGTGGCGCTGTTCGAGAAGGAGGCTGCAAATTCCAACCCGGCTCCAAAGCGCGTCGTATCCAGGATGTCTTTTAGCGAAAAACGGGAGAGTAGCAGCTCTTCGGCGCCAGCCCAACTTCCAGGGTCTCAGACTGCCTCTCCAGTGAAGAAGATTGCCAAAATGTCGCCATCCAGGGAAGTCAAAAAATCTCCTGCAAAGGAGGAACCACCCATCCAGTCGCCATCCAAGGTTGGCAAGCACACGTTCCAGCTCCATCGCCAATTATTTGAACACGTAAGCGACGACTGGAAGGAGAACGAAATCAGCGCAAAAATCAGGGAAGAAAGACAGAAGGACATGGAAGTGGTACTCAACAGATGGAGCTACAAAAGCAAAGTGGCTGCTGTTGCTGCCACCAGCAGCGTGCACGGGGATGGACGAAGCCCTGTGGCATCGTCCGTCCAATCGTCCATCACGACCACGAAACAAGTGCAGAGCAAGCCGAAAGAACAGGTGAGATATGCATCCAAGCGTTTTCAAATAATGAAATTTCAAGTTATGAGCTGGACTATGTCAAAATGCTATTGTTGCTAAGAAGACCAAATAATATTTGAATGTGTAAATGTCTGATATGGAATGTGTTTCATTTAAAGTGTTTCATTTTAAGAGAGAGGGCCTCTAAATTGTTGCTGTTTGTATTTGATTGCAGGGTCCAAAGTCAATTCCACCGCCACCACCCCTTCCTGGACAGGCTAACATTGTGATTCGTTCCACGTCGGTAGCTGTGCCAGCAGCAGGTAAACCCGTTGAAGAAAGTGATAGCGAGGAGGAAATCGATGAAGCACTCATGGAGGAGTTATTTGAAAGCGACGAAGCCGATAAAGTTGCCAGTGAGAGTTCAGAGCCGGACGAAGAAGACACTCGCAGTGCTATGCGGACCCTTGATGAAGCTATCCCCGAGGATAGGTCAGAAGATTTATCTGATGCATACGCTGATGAGGATGTCGATGATTATGTCGAAAGTACTCCCGATGATAGCGAAGTCGATTCCTCCATCCTTCAAGCGGCGTTCACAAGAGTTAGTCCACTGAAAAACCCAGAACCGAAACCTCCTCGAGCTCCAGTGCAGAACCGTTCCCCAGAACGCCAGGTGATTGTTTCACTCATTTTTCTGATTTTGTAAGGTTGACATCTGCGTGATCGAGAAAAAGTATGAACTATCAAGACTGATAATTGGTGCGTTGAGTCAAGATTTCCTCGAAAGATGAAGATTCTGCTTTCGTTTTATAGTTAGCTTTTTGATTTTTTTGTAGAAATGTTGATGCATTTGTATATATATTTTGTCATTCAAAGTTTAGAAAATTTGTCTAAACCAAGCTTTTTCTCCATTGATATGAACACCTCAAACAATAAAAAAGATTTTAATCTTCTTATCTTTAACATTTTAACATATAACTAGAGATATTACAATTGTGCATTCGTGATTTCATCACTGCACTCAGTATTTACTTATTAATTTATTTTATGTTTAACTAGGTTCAACCTGCATTTCGCACGCTTGATGATTATCAGCAACAAGCCAAGGAGGAGCTACGGGACGTGGAAGCTCCTCTCATGCACACGGTTAGCTTCTATCGTCGGCAGAAGGAGACCATTCGCCTGACTCCTGTCCGCACCATCGTCCGGCACCAAGAGTTGCTCGCGTCGCCACCGGAGACCATCCACAGTGCGGAATCTAGTCCACAAAGCAGCGAGCAATCATGCTCTATACAGAAGAAAATTAAGGCAAGCGTTGGATATCTTTGATCAAGATACTTTTTACAGTCTAGAAAACGCTGTGAATTTTCTGCTTCTGTTATTGCATTTCAGGATCTGCAGGAAGAGGTCAACCGCGAGCAAAGCATCATCAGCCAGGCCAGTCAGGCGCTCACCCTGTGTCGTTCTACGAGCGAATTCCACGGGTCGGCCGAGCAGATCGAGGGAGAAAGGCTGCTGATAATTGCCTGTAGGTCGCATTAATCCGAGAATTGCACAATCTTTTGTTGATCTCTCTGAAATGAACAAATTTCACCAATGAGATTTCCCCAATTTCAGCTCAAAGATTGACGGCTTGTTTGAACGAGATAAAACGCCTAAAAACCGATGGAGCCATCGGAGCCGACAATGCGCTCGCTGCACCATCCTCCAAGGGATCCTTGTCCATCAGCGACATCCGGCTGCCTCTCAAGAAAGCATTTCTGGAGGAAACCTCAAATGGAAAAATAGGTTAGAAAGTAAAGGATTGCTTGGAAATTGCTGGCTTCTATGCTTCTAATCGCCCGCGATGTGCCGTTGCTTTCAGGTGAATTCGTGAGCTTCTTTTTGTGCTTGGTAAAGTTTCGCTCGCTGGTGATCTCCACTCAGATGGTGTCCACGCATGACTGCATCTCCAACGGCGGCTTCAGCTTCCCCAATTTGATAAACCTTCGGGATTTGAACCGCGATTTCAACGTGGTGGTTGAAGTTTACGGACTTCAGACAAAGCGAGAGAACATC
>JAQIXS010004370.1:0-15314 GCA_034700785.1 Rossiulus vilnensis
TGCTTTATACACTGTATGAGCAAATGACTATGAGATGCATGTATGGATAAATACATGGTTTGAACTATACATATACGGGGTTTTCTAAACGTCGATATGCATTCTATAGTTAAATGATAAAATGCAAAGTATTGACGTTTTGATCTTTTTTTATATTAATTTACGCTATGATAGCACTGAATACGTTTTCCAAAACCAGTAAACGTAATAACTTCATTTTTTTTTTTGGCTTACACAACCATTAACTGAATCTTGGCATAATGACGTTTGGGATTCCTGCAATTCATAATGAGTTACATGTATGCTTGGGCTAAGCTGGACATGGTCAAAGGTTCAGATTTATTGAAATTTTGTTATGACAATGACGCTGTATGTAACAATGTAATCCCTGATGTATTCTGATAAAGGCCAAACTGCCTACGCGTACTTTTTCATCCAGAATGGGATATTTCCAGGCAGCCCTGAACATGTATTTGTAAATAAAAGAGTGCGCATTAAATAAAATGACAATCGCATCAAATATAACAAAACCAAAGTGTAATTTCTTAAGATTTTCTGATGTCAATTTACGATGTACAAGTATAATCTATCTACTCCAACTCCGAACCGTGCAGCAAGAAAGAAGGTATTTCGGTTAATACTGTAACACGCAGCAGTTGTTCATTTTAGCCGAAATTGCGTTGGAAAATAACGTAATTTTGAGCCTTTCAAGCCCCTCACTCCAAACTATTCAAAAAGGTGACGCCATCTTTGTGAATCTTATCTGATGAAACTGGCTCATCTTTGCTCCAAACTTTTTCTAAAGATGCTAAACGCTTGCAAATTTAACTCTCAAGAAACTGTCAATAAAATGGAAAGTAAAGCACGTGCTCATCACTTCACAATTTGCCCAGTTAACCACGAATATTTATTTAGAAAAAATGCACTTATATTTCTGCATGCAACATTCACTTTAGAAAATGCGTACCAGCGTCTCTAAGGGGCTTAAGTATTGGGCCATCGTAATCCTTTCCAACATTCAGCAGACCAATATTTTCGGTGTAATCGCATATGCATGTTAAACGCGAGCATTTAGGCCACCTCATGCACGGCAATCAATAAATTACGCACGCATAAGAAGCCCTAATTAATTGAGGTAAAAGACGTGAAATAGGCGCTTTGTGCGCACTCATGTCTTTGAACTCATGTAAACAAGTCGATAATCGATGCCGCTACGTGAAAACCAAACAATTCCTGGAAAACGGGAAAAAAAACAGATTTCCGTTTAAACAACGCCATTGATTTGTAGGAATGAAACGGCAATTACACGGCAGAAGTCTTTTGCGCAATAAATTGGATAAAAAAAAACCACACAAAAAAAAACAACAACGAAGGACATGGCCATTTCTGGTATGATATATGGTAAAGTTAAACTTTGTGCGACTCCCTCAGTCAGGCTAGGGCCATAACTCCGGAGCTTAATTTAAATATGGTTAGCAACACACGCCCCTGGCTCTCCTCCCACACCACATGTTCACTGACGCAGAAAACGCATTGGAATCGGCTATTGAATAGCTGGAAATCCAGAAAGCTTAGCTTTTCATTCAGATTGCTCTTCGGATATCCATTCGGTTGCATGGACCTCATAAAAGGGTTGAGCATATCGATTGGGCGAAGGTTATAATTGATTCAACCGCGCCGTGTTCGGCGCAATCGAGCGCATCCTGAATAAATCCCGTGTTAAGGGATTGAGCAGAAACCCTTTCCTCCAGTTTATGGGTGTGTTTTTTTTTAAAAAAACTTCATAGCAATTAAGGTCCGGGTTATGAAAAGACAGGCATTTTTTATGGCGCGCCGGATGAGCGAGGAAAAGAGCAGAAATTTAAATATCGGAGGTCTGCGTGGAGATGAAAGGGGCGGGGATCGGACAATGGCCAACCTCCATAAATCCTCGCGCATCCCGCATATATATACATGTATATAATTACGGTTAAAAAAGAGCGTATGATAAAAGCAGAAAGAATGGCTGGATTTTTTACTAATAATAACTTAATACAAAGTAAGCCTGGGGAGCTACCCACTCTTATATGCCGCAGTTTATCGAGTTTGTACAGCGGCTTTTGCGAGCTTTTTCAGAACTTTGTTTGGAATCGAAACCATTTTGAAGTCAATCGTGTTCAGCCTATAAAACCTAGCGTTCGTTGCTACGCATTCGCAATCGTGGCGTGTACAGCGCCATCTATTGCACAATCCAGGTATAACCGGAAGGAGTTACCATGGCAACGTGGCGCTGAATCTACGTGTAGTCTTGCATAATATAATCTGCGACCAAGCGCTATCATTGGTTCACTTTGGAAACCTCAATTGAGAAAGGGTGCAACAATTTATCAAATCGATTAGATTTTTGACTTTTACTAAACTTAAAATACATTTACTGTTTTTCGCAAAAAAATAAACATGCAACCGGTAATTGAATCGATTATTGTTGAAAGTGCTCGAATGCATTTTGTAAAACTTTACAACAGACAGTACAAATGTTGTAACTTCTTATGGTTCAATGGTAAACAAAATTTGCAAATGCTTGTAACTCATGTAGAACAAGAAACCATCAAAATGTGAACTTATAAAAATTGAACATGTGCCCTATTAACAATAATCGATTCAATTGTACCTTGAGTCAAAATAATATGAAAGAAATCAACTATGTAAAGTACTTGTATATCCATAATGAGATATAATGCCGTCATCATAGCTAGTAAATTGGGCATATTAGTTTTACCCCCTACCACATTTCATTCAGTTGTATACATTGTACTGCACTGAATTGAATTGATCGATGTCAACCAATTTTTATAAAGATTAAGGCAGATTATGCTCTCAATCATCTATTAGAGAATATAAGAATCTAAATCATCTTATTTCTTTCTTGGGCCATTAATTTGGATTGCAATTTTACATGGCCAGTAAATAAATTTATGAAAACTATTTATTACTGTATCTGGATGTGTATATAGATGAGCAAAACCAGTTGAATATCCGTCGTCCCTGGCCTTGTGAAACTAACTTCTATTTCTATATTATTCTCCAACTGAGAGTAAATTTCCTTCGCAGCTCTTGAGATTTCAGGGATTGTTTTGGCTCAACCGAAGTTATTTTAGATGGCGATATTTCACAATTTACGAGGGTTTCGCGAGCATTTCTGACACTTCTGAGAATTTCAAATCTCCTTTGGATTGCTTTTTCCCCATTTCCAAGTTTGCAGGAAAAAAATGATGCATTATAC
The DNA here is from genome assembly GCA_034700785.1 of Rossiulus vilnensis. Classification (NCBI taxonomy): domain Eukaryota; kingdom Metazoa; phylum Arthropoda; class Diplopoda; order Julida; family Julidae; genus Rossiulus; species Rossiulus vilnensis. The sequence goes on from JAQIXS010004370.1 coordinate 3,263, forward strand.
CTAATAATTTATGGGCCGCATACTTTATTTGCTGCCTCTCTAGACGTTGAGTTCTTCTTATTAGATTTATAACTCGATCAAACATTCCTCTTGAAAGACGTCTTGTTGCTATCTCGAGGAATATAGAGCCACCATAACATGCTGTAGCCATTAAAAGTGCTGATTTTGATAATAAAAAAATCTCATTACCAACTTGCAGTTTCTTAATCCTGCTTGAAGCAATTAAGAACTGTGCTTAATATTGTTTATACAGACACGGGCATGCATCAAGAATAATTCAATTATCAATTTACAAATATGAAACTTCAATTTTTATCCAATTATCCAGACTACAGCACTTCATCTGATGGATCTCAAGAACATCCTGTAGTTCTAGTTTAGAAACAAACTATGTGGTAACTGTGTCACTTAATAACGATCGTTTTGAACTTTTTCTGAGAATTCAAGCGATTTGTTGTTGTTGGAACAGCAGTTTCAAGCATGACACTATACATGTAGATTGATCTTGACTATGATCTGAGATTTCCAACACTAAACTGAGTAAATTGGGGTTTTGTTTGGACTTGATACTTATGGAATAAAGAAATTACAGACTTAGGGTCGGTAGCACCAAGAAAAGTTAAGCAAAACCCAATGAAAACCTCTAGTTAACTAAGGAAAAGCATTGTACCACAGCAGTGTTAGCAGTTAAACTTGAGTTCACATTAACCCAGCCAATAGACAGGGTTAACTTAAGGTTTGTAATATAATGCAATATTTCCAGCATTTTTAACAGTCTAACTCCATATTTTCTATAACTATATGTTAAAAATCCCTATAGCAAAATGGTGCATTAAAAACCTGTTAACCCTTAGGTTAACTTGTGGTTTTAGGTAACCATAACCATTACATTCTGGGAAAATTTCACTATATTACAAACCTTAGGTTAACCCTGCCTATTATCTGGATTAACATTCTCTCATGGTTAACCCATAGTTAACTGCTAACCTGCTGTGGTGCAATGCTTATCCTTAGCTAACTAATGGTTTTCCTTGGATTCTGCCAAACATTTGTTGGTACCACCGTCTCTTAACCAGTATTTTCAGTTTTGAAATAAAAATTTGAACAATATGAAGAAATATTCGTAAGAGGGCTGCGGATATTAGTCAATCAGCCAATGAGAATATAAACTTATCTATAAACTTCGGAATTGCATAAGCCAGCAGCGAAGGCCTAATAAGAATTTGAACAAAGAAGCCCTCACATGGCTTTCTGTTTAGCCAGGCAATGCATCACCGTGCAAGGACAAAGAATTTCCTAAATTGCTCAAACGTAATTAAGTCAAACTTTTTATGGATCGTTTCATTACAACTCGTGTTGCGGGGCCAGAAATCATATTTTCCTTATTAAGGAAGTCGGTTTCACGAGCGCATGCAATTTCCCGCAAACGTTCATTTCGGATTGTTGTCTGGTCTTGGATGGCTGGCATTAATGTCCCGAGCCCAGCTTGATTCGTCTTTGTTTGGTTTATGCAATAAAGCGGACATCGTTTAGTTATAAATTACACCGCCAACATGATTGCAAAAGCCCAAATAGAAAAATGATGCTGCCGCCGAGTGGGCGAATGGATGTTTTGGACATCACCAACTAATTACTGGTCATAACTTAAGGAATTTCCATGCGCACAAAGGGATGTCTCTTCGCGGGGATTTCGCTTTCAAACTCCAGAGGAATACATAATTGAGAACGAGCAATTTGGGATGGTGTCGTCCGGGGCACGTTCAACCTCTCATAATTTATGAATGAATTGATTATTTTCTTTCCTATGCACAAGCAGGGCCTTGTACCAAGTTTCCAGAGTTGGCAGATGCCCCTCATGGATGTCATCAATGGAGGTTCTGCGGTTCAATGGCGCTAGAAACTTTGCTCTTTTTTGCTACTATTTTGAGATCCCCAGCGCTAAACACTGTTATTATGGTAATGCTGAACATGCAATTAAGCCGTGTTTTACATAACTTGCTTAAACAAAGCCTTCGCTCAGGTTTTTACACTTCTTTTTTTTCTCCAACTGGAGGCAGATATTGTAAAAGATGCTCATTATGAAAGCCATTTAAGCTCCACAATGGTCCACGCATTTTTATTTTTGTTGATGTTTTACATATCCAGTAGCGTTGTTCGATTTGGACGTGCTTCAGTGATCCTTTATGCTCAGCTAGCAGGACCTTTGTTGATCAGAAGTTACGAGCATCTACACAACCGACACTTAACAGCGTGTTTGGAGGACATGACAAGACAGCCCAGGAGTTGCTTTGAATTTGCATTCGAAGTATTCCCCAGAGCGTTTATTGTGCTGGTCCTTCATGCTTTTGTTCCCTATGTTAATCAACAACGGTTGGTATTCTCGCTCCTAATTTTTTTTCTTGCTGATGCAATATTAGCATGCGTAAAATAAAAAAACCACACATTAACATCAGAAAAGAAGGGCGTTTGAAGCACGCATGCGTACCACCAACCCGAAAATATTAGCCTGACAACGGAACAATTGCCATATCTAGCTTCTTACAAACTTTTATCTTGTAAAATCTATAGATAACTGATTGGCAAAAATGGTATGTGTCATTAGAATATCAAAACTCAAATTACGGATTGGAATTGTGGTTCAAAAATACACAAAAATATGACCTTTTCACTTCTTTTATATGAATCCTTAACAATAAAATACTTATGGGATATTTGTTAAAATAGGCTACATGCATAATAACCCTGGTATTTCATGAGGACAACCACGTGCTAAAACGTGGGAACGTTCACACATTTAATACCATCTGCATACTGTATTTCTGAGAGTATAATTTTGCATTCATTGATTAAGTTTTACATTGATGAAGCTTGGACAATAAAAGATTTCAGAATAGTTTCAATACATAGAACATGTCCAAAATGCTTGCATCAAACTGACTTCATCTACGTGTACATATTTTACCGTTCTCCCACAATTATAATTTTATATTATCTATCTGTTCGTGTTCCATATTCTAGTGGCGCTCTTAACTACATGCATATATAGCAGCAGAATGGGCGGAGCAAGAAGAATGTCATGTCACGCGCAAATTGGAAAGAACTCGAATTTTGAAATAATAGAAGGTTCAATTCCGTGAATAAAGCTAAGATTTATCAGGATTTCAAGATATAAAGGTAAAAAAGCTTAAATTCAATTAATTCCCCAAGTAAACAGAACTTAAAAAGTGCTCAATTTGTCACTTTCAGTATCGTTAGATGTCAAGACCCTCAAACGTGGACATTTAGAATGTCATTTTCTGTTCACAACAGTAATTTCAACATTTCCAAAGCATTGGCAAATCGTTAGATTTTTGGACAAAGATGCTTATATTCAAACGGTTTTTACTAGTCACTGTTCTTGTTTTGATGTTGTGCCGGTACGCTGTTTCTGCTGAAGTCCAGCAGAAAACCCGAGAATGCTACCAATGTAAGAACTTCGGACATTTGAATAGCTCTGCGTGTTCAACATGGCATAATTGGAGCGAGAAACAAAAGGAAGACTTCACCATTTCTTGCCCTACAACACGAAACAGCTACTGCTTCTCGAGAGTGCAAATAACCGGCAAGCTTAGAAGGGTACGTCGTGGCTGCATGGGAAGCTTTAGCGAAAGAAGAGACAAGTTACGACAGGGATGTGTAGAAACACGGGACGTCAACAACATCCGATTTGTGACGTGCTTCTGCAAAGATAGATTGTGCAACGCAGGCAATGTGCTAGAACTTGAATTCAATTTCGCTTTGCTTTTAAGCATCACCTGGAGTTATTTATTCATGTATGAACTTTGGCACTAACTTGTTAATACGATGCCATGCAAGCGCCGATGCCAGCACCGTATCAGATCATTTATTCATGTTTGTATTTTGGCACTAGTTCATATGATACATATATGAAGTGAAGTGTATATGACCCACGATATTAACCTTCCAATTAACCTGTTTATGCTGCTTGTGTTTAATTTAAATAATGTTAACGTCCACATTGAAATAAAAAACCGTACTGATACTGATGTCATTCGTTAACAATGTAGTTAAAAAGTGATTTCAGAGTAAGATTGCAGCGTGCCGAATTTCAATCAATACTCCGGTTTTCTGAAGATTGTGTGGCGCCAACTAAACTTATAAAAATAATATACACGACCATGTATTTTGATATTATAGTCGTGCATGGTTACCTGTCAAAACACTTCTATTCTATCAAATTTCCGTACCTCCCGCCTAGCAATAAATGGGCAGTCTTCCAGAAGGTTTCTTTGTTTGAATTCATGTGTGGGCACATGTATCCAGTTCATCTCCGAATTAAATTTACCATCGAATAATGGAGAGGATAATTCATTTTGAAAAGTGGAATGCGATTACATTATATATGGCAGTATCCTTAATAAATTAATTTTGACAAGCAAGGTAATATAGAATACTATACAACTGTCACAGACAGTCATGGGTTGGTTTAAGTGAAATTATGCCATAAAAGTAACCTTGTTACTTACTGTAGTTTTGCATAAAGAAATTAGTACAGTGCATGACGATTTATATAGTTGCAGGTTAAAAATATTACTGTACAATAGGACGTCCAATTTTAAATTTTAAGTAAAATAAAAATAATTAAACTTTTTTAAATACCTGTTAAACATTTTAATACTCTGTTACAATCTAAAATTAATGAAATAATTCGCCAAGTTTAATTTATATATGCACTGCAAATGATATGCAAAGCAATATAAATCATTTTTAATATAAATATAATTTTAAGTAAAATTTATTTCCCATAACTGCATAAGCACAATTTCAAACAATTTATACTGAATATTTTCTAAGATGTTTTACACACGTAACATTAACATAAATATTTATTTTAGTACAAGAAAACGTCATTGAAAGAGTCCTTAGTCTAACGTGTGGCCTAACGTTACAGTGAATATCTTTCGCAAAAACAGAACAAGGTATTGGATCTAATTAAATTAATTAAGCAACGAAAGTAGGACTACCATTCATAGCCTACATGTGTTGTTGTAAGAAATAATCGAAACAAGTAGAAGCCAACAAAAACTTGCCAAGTAAACAACGTTCACGTATACGGTTGCCAAGTAGCCAGTGAGAAATTAATATTTGCTTGATGGCAAAATTGGATGAGAGAGAACATAAATGAATTGGACAAAATATTGCGGATCCATTAGGTAGCACTTTCCCCATACCACCTTTGTTTTGTTTTCATTTTTTTTATGAGAGCCATAAAATTGCACCAGCGGCGTCGGACGGTACTAGTCGCATTAATGTTTAATAAGCTTTGCATTATTAATACTGATGTATATATGGAATGATAAACACTCTGATTTGACATTTCCATTCGTGGAAAAATCCAAAGGAGAACCGTTCACCACGTACCGTATGCCGCCTGTTTTCCCACAGGGTGTCCCTGGTCCCCAGACAATCCCTGCAGAAGAGCGCTTTTGCCACCCCACCGACATCACTTGCCTCGAACATGTCACGTTCTCTCACCCCAAGAGCAAATATAAATTTCAAAATTGTGTAGAACAGCTCCCACGAAGTGCAAAATATTCCTAAGCCAATTACAGTCCATTTTCTAAATGGCTCTGCATGTCAAAATCAATAACATTTACACTGTGAGACCATAATTTACACTAAGTGTGCAGAATTTTTCTAATACGCGGCAAACGTATATGTACATGTGTATGTGCCTATGAAAACCTGTGCATAAAGCGCCTTAGGTGGTGTTCCTTTGAATTTTCCAACATCAGAATAGGGAATAATGAGCAGTTTTGCCAATTTTTGATACTGAAATCGATTGCATTCAAATACACTGTATCTTGCACAAAGCCTGGCTTAACGCAGGCATAGGAATGAATGTTAGATTCGCACAGTATATTTTTCTCTTGGTTAGATATGACAATATTTTCCAATTTGATTGACGAAGTAGCTGTTAATAGTTTTATGCAGATGAAGCTTTCAGGAGAACAAATGGTTTTCCTTTCAAACGAAACAGAATGGGCCTACCAAAATGCAGCAACACAACGTTACTCTATTAATAAGCTATTATTGAAAATATATTCGTCATCTGTCGTGTGCAAATTAGAAACATTACGCATGCACATTATACAGTGTATACTCAAAGATTTTAGGGGTAAATGTTGGCTTTTGATTGACGCTTTTAATATGGAAATGCTGCAAACACTTGCATGAGCGGAGTTCTTGTATTCGGAGATTTGTCGGATGAAGGGAGGAGCACCTTATTAACCCCAGGCATCTAATTTTTTTAAAGTGGAAGAGCAGGTCATAAATCAGGTTATGGAGCTAGGTCAGTTTAACACGGAACTGATGCGCTGTCCAGATTTTAGTAATTGATACTAGTATATGAGTGACTTGGGGATGCTTTGATTAATAGCACAGTCATGTATTCCCTCCACTGCCATCACTATATATAATACTGCCTTTATAATAAATTAGGACACCGTATTTTTCAAAATGGGAACATTTGACAAATGGTCGATCGAGCTGAGAACACCAAGGATCCAAGGTACAACAATGAAAATACACCTAAGAGTACCACTAATTTTAACAAGAATTCCATAACAAATATAACGATTTGCTTATTTCATTGTAATTAATTTTCAATTGCTTAAACAAATCAAAACTTTAAAAAAGTATTAGTCACGTCGTACCACAAGTGTATTGTGATATATTTCTTAATAAATAATCCAATGTGACTGGATTATATTTGATTAAATTGTTGCCGGAAACACTGCGGTAGAGCGACTGATTTCATTGACCCTTTGTGGTTGCTAAAAGCCAACCATATCAAACGTGTGCAATGACCACCACTGGCTCGACTTGAGCCGCAAAAACTAATATTATAAACGGCTTAAGGTCATTATCACCAGTGATATATTACATTTGTTTATGTGCTATTATGTCACAATGAGTCAACTGGTCAGAAGTAAAACACTGATGTCGTTTCTGCAATAATCCTCGCATCAGACATACATTACCAACGCGAGTCACACCAGTATAATGCATCCGTGCATAATAGGTATCATTTGCACGCAAGGGTCTCAGGAAAGCCTTCACAAACAACCCATTGCCACCAACCCAACCCTATAAATTAACAAAGTATTGTCAATGAATAACATGGCAATATATTTATAATGGTGAATTATTTTGAACGTGTCATTCTCACGTGATTACATACGAATGTCATTTACAAAGCAGTCCAGGGTTGGACATGCATGCATGGTCACTCGTTTTCCTATAAAGATAAGACAACAATGGGCAAACGACAGGGGAAGGCGAAATAAATATTGGCTTAAACTGTCAGCATCTTGATGAACAACTAAAAATGGCTTGTTTTTTCATGGGGTTTCGAAACCGATTTTAAAGCTTAGACGGAGTTAATCCCATTGGCCACATTATGCAGCGGCCATATTATCCTCCCATATGGCGTGTAAAATGACATGCAGTTTGACCAAAACGACTGCCATTATAATTCTTGTTGCGGGGACGTTTTACTGATAACCGTTTGCAGAAAAAAACCAAATGGCACGTTTGGCAATAATCGTTTATAATGCGAGCGTTTATCTTAATAAAAAACCGCTGTAATGATTTCCGTTGGGCAAAAATTGGGCAATTTTGAATAGCCCTACCCTCTATATTCTGACCTTGTCCAAGAATCATCATAAAGCATGACTAACAAGAGATGGAGATGGTTTTGCAGTGTTTTAAATTATGCTATTTCGAGGATGGAACAGCAATTTTCTCCCTCGTGACTTGCAGAACCTGGCTCGCAAATCCGCCAGTATTTTTTATTATTTTTTTATAAAGTGCTTATTTTAGCTGGTCCTCGATAGCCGGAATCCGTGTGGCGCCTGAAGTCATCACTCCCGTTAACTTACGAACACAAAAAAGAGAAGCACCAACCAATTCTAAAAACTGTAACAATCATTTTCCTCAATTTCAGGATAATCATTCTACCTTCCCTCAAAACAAAAAAACAACTGGTTTTGCTTTCCATAACCAGGCAAGTCCAAGAGCAACTCAAGTTTTTTTTTAATATTTATTGTTTTAAAATATGTAAGCATCTGCATCGTTAACTCGAAAACAATTACTTTTGTTGACATGTTCTTACTGCTTTCATTACCATGAACTGAAATTACATTTTAAGAAAATAACGTCGACTTGCTCGCATGATGTGCTACTTGTCTGAACATTTCATCAAAACAAAATATAATTACACATTTTCGTGCTAAGTAATTACATTAATTACAGAGGTACTTGCATCGTTTTATTAAATTTAAAATCATTAAAAAATTATGCTTATCCCTTGCTTAAATGACTACAGAGCTAACGATAATAATAAATAAGGTCAATCGTTTGCTCAATGTGTGTGCTTGCACTATATCATTACTCACGTCTGTACGTGTGTAGTCAACATCTAAAGTAATTCCATGAGCTAAGATTCATTACAGATCCCACAAAAGAAAAACGAATGATCGGGAATAAATCATGTCGTTTCAAGTGTGGAATTGTTTCCAAAATGCGTGTTGGCATAGCGCGGTATTAGCCATGCTCGGATAAGCCATTAATTTTTCTTCTTTTTTACACAAAGATTCAATCTTGGTCGTTTCTTCAGGCTGTCGCCTTTTGAACTGTGCACATGTACCACAATAAACGACAAAATTATCTCGCCGTGTAATTTGTTCCAAACCACGATCTGGTTTTAATATCATCGCAGTTATTTTTTAGCTTTAGAGGCAACAGCTTGCGGGACAAAACGACCACTTTGGCCACGCATTGCAAGCAATTGCAAAGAGTATCTCAAATTGCAATTAGAGGAACAACAGTTGTTTAACATAGCTCAACTCGTTTGGGCTATGAAATACAGCATATCAGATGACCGCAAAACATCGTTAACCTTCTCGCTTTCGATGCGTGGGTAATGTAGCAAGTGGAATCTAACTAGGCTGTTTTACATTGTAGCTTGGGCATCACGTGTTTTAAATGACGATTTCTAATTTTAATAAATAATGTGTATTGCACTGTACAAAACAGCTGGTCAGATAAGTATTCAAGTTCGAAATTTATATTTAGGGCGAACGTCTATTTCAACGGATATCAAAGGCCTTGAAAGAGCAGCTTCTCATTGTCTTATCTGCCAAAGTGGGACAAAATTAAAGCCAACTGCGCAAATACTAATGCATGCTGTTGTTGGTTTGAGATAATGATAATTAAAGCAAAAATAATTAGAAATTAGGAAGTTTCCGCTATCAAAAGGAATGAATTAGAGATTAATGAGGACCATGCATTGCCTTCATTATTCCAGTCAAAACAATGGAAACTGTTTTACACACTTTGCAAGGTACATGTACGTACTGTATATGTTGCACATGTACCTCCCTGGTTGGAAAAGTGTTACAGGTTGTGTGGCGACTTTGGCGCCATCTAACGTTTGATAAACATTAAAAACCGAGTCATGTTTACGGTTTAACTTTAATAATAAAAAATAAAACATAGTAGGCCTAGATGCTTTTTTCATAATTTCCTTTACGTACTTGTTATTTTTTAAAAAAATATTTACGGAATTACTTTTGTGATCACGTAGTATTCACTAGCATGAACCTTCATTAAAATTCCCTTTTTTAAATGTTTTCACGAAATCCCACCTCAACTACTTGTACATGCATAATCAGTGTTAAGTTGACAGTACATTAGTAGTGAACAGCAAACTGTTGATTCAGTAATGGTTTTTTTTGTCCTCGCACAATTTCTCTCCTGTGACATCACAGACCGATTGGGACTTAACGATAGGACCCTAGACAGCGACATGGAGAGACTGCCATTTGGCAGCTACATGTAGATGAAAAATTACACATGGACTTCAGCTGATTTTCTAATTAAGAAATGGGAGAGCTGCACTACTGGTAGCCGAAATGCGATTGAAATCGTCGAAATTATCTCGAAAAACGGCATCGCAGATGTTCATTTACTCAGAGCTGCCACATCTCCTTCCCATTCAGAGCCCATTCTGCACATTTTCCCTAGCCCTGACCCCCATCTCCCTCTTGGGTGCCATTGATATTGAGGAAGGGGAGAACCCCATTGCGCCATCAGCGGGAATCCACAAATGTCATGGGCGCACCCTATGACCTCAGGGACGAACATGACCAGTGTCCACACCGGAAGTCGGATCATAGCGTTGGACACTTGCTGGTAAACGCTGTATTCTCCGGTTTTCGAATTTCGGAGTATTAAGAGCAATATCCAGTCCAGCCCCTCTATTGTCAACGCAGTGTTCGATACGCTATGCGTGGAAAAATATACATGTATATAATCCCTGGGCGAAATGTACTGACATGAATGTTTTCGCTGTTATATTGCGCCATTACTTTTTCGTGCACAAACACGCTCGCGCAGCAACCATCAACTGACCCCTGCTGCACATCGATTGGACGAATTTTGCGCCTTTTGGGCACCTTAGCAAACAGCGCCTGGATCCATCGATCGTCCCCATCAATACCTCATACATGTACGGATATGCGTAAATAAGCACGACCCGTGTCCGCTCGCCTGCAATCAAATCGATTTCTGGTTCGAAAAACAGAAAATTGCTCATAAACGATCAAATTAGATCTGGAGAGGAAGTGGAAACGGATGTGCATTTTTCAGGCGTGTGCAGATTCCACTGTTGGAAACTGGGTTAAGCCTACTTCTGTCGCCCATTTTGATTAATTATCGTAGGAAGCAGAACACGATGATGGAACAGATTCAGTAGATAGAAGTTGGCCACGCCATGGACTTGATCAACACCACACTGCAAATTTAGAAACAGTACAGTCGAGGAACTCCACTTAAAGTACTGTTCAAGTACAACTAAAACCATATCGGTCTAACTAAATAAGCTTTGTCACATTATTTTAGTCATCTTCATTTGAGAATGGTAGTAAATGATTGCGTTTTTCTACGAATCAGCTACTCCTAGTCGTTACTTATACGAATAAATGGTCCTTTAAGTATCCATTACCAATTATGTTTAATTGGGCACTGGTGGTTTACCTTTTTAAGGAGTCATCAAGTTAGCAACTCCTAATAAAGTTGATTCATGAAAAATGCATCACAGATTGGAGAAATCGTGCCAAAATCCATCAGATCTTCGAGGGAAAGGGGATTTTGGGAATATAATCAAGTGTGTTGACTGTGTACAAGTAATCAATGTTCTAAAATTACATAATTAGTTGGTGTTCAATTCAGAATAATTTGAAAAGTTTCTTTGAAATATTTAGAAAATATCCTCATTGGTTTTTTTAAGGCCATGATATGATGCGTTTTCGGGAACTACATGTACATGCAACAGTGCATTGAGACTTAAACAAAAGAATTTTTTTCATTTTTTTATTTAAATAAAAGAGACATTATGAAATTATGAAAAAAATAACCGAAGCCGGGAACCCTAGTGGACGACCAAGTCTACACTGCATGAAGACAATAAGTATCTGAAGCAAAAATGTTTTTTGAGTGTAATTTTTAATGACAATATTTTCGTCTTCAACACACCTTTCAATCACATAAAGCTGGAGAATAAAGTTGAGCTGGTTTTACGTGAATGGCACGAAATCGACTCAGAAACTGCCTGATATGCAGATGTAGGGCTATTTCCCATTGCTTTTTTCTCTGTGTCATCCTCACGCTTCCGCTCGAGTTTCATATCAACCATGGCCTGGCTCCCCGAAGCACAAAAACAATGCAGTTTCTTTCGTACGCAGAGCCATTAACAGGCGATTACCTTATATTACATCATTACATTCGACATTACGTATGTAAATTGCAATGCAATTCTCATCATTTTGCAACCAAAGTCTCATAGGAAACGAAACAGGCAGAGAAAAACCCTGATGAATAAGCAAATGCGGAGCGCACAAAAACTCGACGGCAGAGCCAACAACAATATGCATGTTTTCATATGCAAGAAGTAATTTCTTTTTTCGTACGATGGCATCGCTTTCGCGTG
>JAQIXS010004371.1:0-15312 GCA_034700785.1 Rossiulus vilnensis
CCTTAAAATACGATTTGAGTACTTCTTAAGTACTAAAATTGTTCTAAAATTTAATCTAAGAAGTACTAAAATCGTCCTAAGGATGCGTTATTTCATTCATTATTCATTCTTGTGCTTGATACAATAATACAAGATAAGCATTAGTTTTGAACAATCTTTTCTTTTTAACAAAGGCAACTTCTACATTTAATAAATTAAATTAAGGCAGGGTTGTCAAACAAAATGCACGGGGTACGTAATAATTTGAAACAATTATAACGGTTTCAATGTTAAGCGGTTTTAGGACTTTTTAAATGACATTTAGGACTTTTTTTTACATTTTATAGTGCTTTTTTAGGACTTTCAGGACATTCAACGTTTTTCGCGCATTGATTTAAGTTTCATTTAAAACTGCGAATCTCACCACGAGTGGGTCCGTTCGATCAATGTCGATGACCATTTGCACCACGCTTGGAAAGATGGTTGTCAAAATGGTGGTGATGTCTTCACTGGTGGTGCCCTGGAACGAAACCGGTCTCAGACTTACTGCCCTTCAACTAAGAGCAGCCAAACAAAGCGGCTCAAAAAACAGAAATGCAAATTATCTACCACTCGTTGGCCGTGCAAGGTGTGCAAGACGTCGCCCAAACGATTCACGCACAATTCCAGCTCCTTCTTCTCCAGCAAATAGCACTTCAGGTGGCTGTTGATTATTTCCGGCAGCAAAATCGCACGGCAATCTGACAGAAAAATACGTAGGTCCGATGGATTAACCACCAATCATAACATATATTATATAATAACGCCAGGCATATATTTGCAGGTTATATGCCAGCAATTTTTCCTAACAAATCATTATTTGCGATCCATTTTTTTAAAAAAATTTAAAATTTTGCCTACTGAAAGTATTTCGCGACAATTTTTTGTAAAGGAAAGTAAGAAAAATTCACGATTGAAGATCTACCCTAAAATATTTTACCCGCGTATTTCCTTAATAACGCTCAAAAACGTCTTAAACATTTTAGGTGAAATCCGTAGTTTGGAAATCTAATTCTTCAAAAAAAAACAATTTGCTAATGGTGTTAATTTAAAATAATAATATTAAAAAAGTGATCATTGATGATCTACCTAATAGAATTAAAACGTCTTAAAAATTTAAAATAAAATCCGTAGTCTGAAAATCTCATTCTTCAAAAAAAAAATTGCTAATGGTGTTTATTTAAAATAATAATATTACGGCGACACTTTCAATTCCTAAAACATTATTTTGAAATTTTTTTTTTCAAAAAACAACAGATTACTCACCGGCATGGTGAAAAAGTTGGCCCTCGATTATTTTTCCAATGCAGGTGAGTTTTTGGGGAATCATCTTGTCTTTGGGCAGATTATTAAGGAAGCTCACGAGAAGCTTGCTGCGAGTGATAAGACATCAAAGAAAAGACGCATTCGTATTTACAAATAAATTCCCAAATCATCAACGGACATTTCATAATTCCAAGTGAAAAACTGAGAAGAAATGTTTAGTTTCAGGAAAATCATCTTCACCTCAGTTCCTTGGTGTCGAAAACCTGCATTATGTCGGCAATCGTAGTCGGAAGAAACTTCATGCAAGTCGCCTGGAGTTTTATGAAAAAGTTGCCGTCGCTTCGCATCAATTCGTTGATGGATTCCAACAGTTGTTTAAACGCTGTTTCAAACGGTTGTTTGCCCTTTCCTTCGTTTAATCTGCGAATGAAAACAACGAAATAAAAATCGAGCTTCGTTTTTCTGATTTCTCATGGACGCCGTTGACGAAAAGTTTTTAAAATTTGCGCTTTGTACAAATGCGGGATTTTAGCCTTCTGAGAAATTCACCAATTAGAAGGAACGCCGCAGACGAAAATTTTGAAAAATTCAGTTACAAATGCGGGAAATTAGCCTGCAATTTAATACAAATAAAATTCTGAGAAATTCACCAATCAGTAGGAACGCCGCAGACGAACATTTTGAAAAATTCCGCTATAAATACCTGATTTTACACTGCAATTTAATATGAAGATAATTCTGAAAAATTCCCCAATTAGAAGGAACGTCGCAAACGAAAATTTTTAAAAATTTAGTTACAAATATGGGTTTTTAGCCTGCGATTTAACACACATAAATTCTGAGAAATTGAATAATTAAAAGGAACGCTGCAGACGAAAATTTCGCAAATTTGGGTTTCAAATCAGGGATTTCGGCCTGAAAATTCAATAAAAATTTGCCATTATTCAAAGGGACGCCGTAGGCAAGAAATTTTAAAAAATGGATTAGAAATAATAGTAAAACAAGACCATTTAAGCAAAAAAATTTCATTTATGTAGTATGAAATCATGGACTGCTCATGGCCGTACACCGGTTGCGCCACTGAGCCAGAGACATCGACCACCGAGGTCCTCTACAAGCCCCCTCAAGCAGGCGAATTGCTTCAGTTACTTACTGAGCATACAGCGTTCTTGAGCGCACGATGAACTTGACGATGTACTCCAAGCACTGCAAAGTTTTCCTGATTTTTTTCTCGGTGACTTCAAGTTCGCTGGCGTCCAGGGTTTTGATTTCATTGACTTCGTCCACGTACGATTTCAGCACCGCGATGAGTTTGCTGCAAGCGAATCGGATTAGCCGCGGATTTTAAGTTTCGGATTTCGTAAATCCATATTTCGCGAATTCCTGACCGTCTCGTCCACTTACTCGTAGGCCAAAGTGGCGCTGAAATTGTGCTCGATGTAAGCATCCAAGACCGGTATGAAGTGCTGATACTTGTGGTCTGCTATGAGGCCCAAAATGAAAACCTGAGACCGAAAACTGAATTTTTGAAGCTCGGCTAAAACGTCACTCAAATGTTCGAAACTGATTAAAACTGACCAGGGCATCGAACACCAGGCTGTCGTATTCCGTGGACGCCATATTCTCCATCAAGATGTTGAACAGAGCATCCAAGGTGTCTTGGAGGAACTGATGGATTAAAAGAACGCATTCATTGGGCATGACGTAATTGCACTCGATTAACAAAGTCGAAGATTTCTCGAAGCTGTCTTACCTTGACAACTTCGTCGCCGTCTACTTTCATCAGGTTTTTCAGGCTTTTCGGCAAATTAGCAGGGTTGTCCCTCCATTTCAAAAGGCTGAGTAACTCGACTGTTGATCAACATAAACAAACCGAGGCATTGGCATTGATTTAGAAGGTCACAACAGTTCATTAACAATCTACCAATGATATTACCGCCGTTTGAAACTATGAATATAATTTTCCTCTAAAAATTCCCCGGTTTCACAAAATCAAGTGTTCCCCCATGCATAATACTTTCAAATTCCCTGACTTCTCAAGTTTTTTGTTAAAAAAAAAATTCCTGGCCACCCTTGCAAACGATGGAAAATTACGACATACGCAAATGCAAGGAATACTACTGCGTGCAATTTAAAAAAGTTCAGCTAATAACTGGCCAGCAATGGTCAGTGATTTGGAACTGTAAATCTATCGATTTTCAAAACCTTTTCCAGCAACATTTTTTTTTTCAAACCCATTAAAAAGATGTATTTTCAACACATTTAAAACCGTTTGATTTCCAGGTGGCGTCGAAAGGCATTAAATTAAAATTGGTAATTTAGACGCAGTGGACAATCGGTACATAAATGCCGTTATCATGGATTATTCCATGACTTCCATGATCCGGATTTAATTTCACGGACTCTTTACGACTTCTTATTCCAGTAGACACTAACAGCCACGTGAAAGCCAACGCAATACTGCTGTAAAATTTCACTGACTTTTTGCAAATAAAATCACTGTTCCCCGACCATCACACGTCTTTTTAATGTCCTCGACAATTCCAGGTTTTTTAGGTTTCCCAGGTCCGGGGAAGGAATCCCGTCCAAAAATATCCAACGCTTTCTACTGATTTACCATTCTGAGTGAGTTTTGTGGAGCACACGAGTGTCGATATCTGGAACCAGTCCTTGTTTGTCATCGTCAGCCCTTTTCCGTGAAACGAATTCTTCGTTTGCAAGTTGCTCTTCGGTCGTCCTTCAATTTCCGTCTTTTTCGATGGCAAGGACAGGTAGAAAGGGTCATCTTCTTCAAACTTCTTGTGATCGACCTAGAAAAAAAAATTCACGGATTTCAGTGAAATCACATTTTTTCAAGCAATGCCGAATACGTATCAGGAGCACGATATGAAGACGCCAACCTTATAAATGAGCAAATCGTGCTGCTCGTCCTTTAAAGTAGTTCCGTTTGGCTGGAGTAGCTTCACGAAGGACAAAGCAAATGGTTTTTCTACTTTGTCTTTGGCTAAAATTTTAAAAAAAGCAATTAAATTACGGAGAACGTTTTACTCGCGCAGTTCATTTTAAATCCCACTTTATTTAGTCCTAATTTCAGTTTTTCATCCATTAACCGATAATAAACCGAAATTAGTATCCATATTTCACTTCAGCGCTGAACAGATAATTCTTAAATCAGCTTTGCAAACCTACATAAAGGGATGTGCGCACACAACCGCAACGCATACGTGACGTATCCGTAATGTGTCCGTACTTCCGTAACACATCAGTAATGCCAATTCACACACAACCGTCGCGTAAATTAGATGTATCCGTGATTTTCGAGATGGGCTATGTTATGTTTCCTGACCAGAATTCGCTCTAACTGCGTCCGCAAAACACTGTCCGTAAAAAGTACTAAACATATCGCTCCCGAAAAATCGGAAACGTAAGTTACGCACAGTATGCATCGACGGAAGGCTACAATATATGTCGTCGGACGTGATTCACCGGGCAAGATTGCTCAAAGCCATCATCTCTACCTCACATTCGGGAGACCAGGGTTCGAAACCCGGGTCGGCGTTTAAAAGAAAACGCTTCTCTGGGTTGTAATTGGCGCTGAGCGTGAATGAGACAATTTACTTGCAACAAAAGATTGTTTCGTCACGGATATAGCCGCAATTTAATTTTTTTTTACACCCGCAAAATGCTGAAAATACGGACTCCGTGAAAAACCAAAAATATCGTTGGCAAGAAATCAACAAGGTACATTACAGATATTGTTTTATCATTGTTTTGCAGCATAGAGCTGCTAGATTTGTAACTGGTGGATAGCAGCAAGACGAGAACGATCACCCAAATGATCAAATGATCAAGGATCTACAATGGGAGACCTTGCGATCAAGACGGGAGGCTCAAAGCATGGGGCTCTTTGAAAAACTTACCTTAATAGGTAATTGTAATTTGGTGGAGGGAATCTTTAAACGCAACCACCGAGGTGGTAGAAACTGTCATTCTAACCAGCTTATGGAACTCCGAGCACATTCGTATCCGTACCACTGGTCATTTTTCTTGCATGCCATTCGACGTTGGAATGCTCTTCCAAAGGACAGCCTTAAGCTGCATGAAATTCAATTTTACAATGATGTCAGTGTACACCCCATTAAGGTGGCAATCACCGAATAATATTGGGTTGATGGATTACACCACCCCCTCCCCACCACATGGCATATCACTCGCTGCTAGTAGGGTGCCGAGTTGAATTGAATCGTACGGGCAAGTGTGAATATGTCAATTCAACTTCCATGAAGCAGTATCCGTATCCTCACGGATACGGACGCACGATTAGAGTACGTTAAGTATGTGTGTGAACTGACTTTACGGCCTGTCGACGTAACGCTACATTACGGTACGCCGCCCGATGTGTGTGAATAGGCCAATTCAAATTTCACGAAAGATGCATTTTCTGAGACTCACTTTCACGGCATGCCACGATAACGTTACGTGTGCGTGAACAGCCCTTCAATCTTACTAACGAAGGAGTTCAAACGCAGCCATTTGGGCCAATAATCCAAAACGAAAAATCACACTTGTTAAGGAATTAACGAAGCTCGTTTACCATCGTTCGAAGATCTGTGTTTGAACAAAAACAGCAGGTGGGCGTTATAAAAATCGTCAATAGGAATGGCCACCTGAAACACAGTGCAGAAGTGTTAATCCGATTTTAATCCAATCGCCATTCTATCATATGTCACATCCACGAAGTAAACAGAAATTCGTTAAAAACATCGCCTTTTTAAATTTACCTTTATCGTTTCGAACCACTTTGGTTTATCCTCGTGGTAATACACGACGCTGTAGTATTCTTTCATCTTGTCGATACCACCGCCCAGGCTAATCACATCCTAATCGGGAAATCCAACTGATTATTTCACAGATAATCGAGGTCTTTCACACTCTTCACGGCAGGTCAAGATTTTTAACATACCGATATAATGCCGCCCTTCTCATTGCACACTCTCACGGTCACTTCCACGTTTTTATCCGAGGTTTTGGTGCCCTTGGTGAATTCTCCCATGACCAGCGTGAGGTACAGATCGTTGCGCACGTCTCCTAGAAACGAAAGAAACCGCATCTGACTCACCAAGGAAAACAAACAAACAAGCGAATCGTAGAATCAAATTTTTATTTTGTGTCCGTAATTTACCTGGAAGAATTATTTCAGGAAAACCCATTTTACGAGCCATGCACGTACTGATGGAAATAAGGTGAGGATTCTCGTCCTTAACCTGGAATCGAATATTACGGATGACGCAAAATCGCATCGAAAAGATTAGCATGCCCAAGCAAAAAACCGAAATCTTATGAATGGGTAAGAACCTGAAAGTAATCTCCGTGCAGCAGCTTCAGCGACACCCATATCCCCTGACCTTTGCGGTCTTTCTGCGAGAATTCTCGCACTGAGGTCAATTTCTTGATGATGGTGTCCAAAAAATCTCGTTCTCCACACCTTGAAATCAAAATACCATATATCCAGGCCATTTTTCCAAGAAAAAATATGGGAAATACAGGATTTTTTTTCCAACAAATATAGGATATTTTATCATCTCATTCGTTTCAAATTTCATTTACTGCTGCGTCGATTTTTTTTTTAAAACATATTTTCAAAATTATTGTAAAATTGAAATTCCCGACTGTTTTTTCAGAAAAAGATGTCGAAAATTAATTGCAAATTATGCATTTTGGCACATATTGTTTCTAAGAAATGGCTGATGAATATCAAGTAATGCGACGCCTTAGCCACACAAAAAAAATTAGTGGAATAAAATTCTGTACAAATTTGGATATCGTGAATTACAGGAAAGACGTAGTTGAACAATTTCGAAAAATTAAATTATAAATGGTGGATTTTGCCGTACAATTTCGCTAAAAAAAGTACTGAGGAATATACGTTTTTAAAAAAAAATAAACCGTGATTATCAACCCAATATTTTGGGTCAAATTCTGTACAAAATTTGCTTAGAAACACTACGAATTAAAGGAACGAAGAAATGACACCCACAATTCTTCAAAACCTAAGTAAACGTAAACAATGACTTTGTAGAATTATTAAAATATAGCAAATATAGGATATTTTGTTTAAAAAAATATAGGAAAACTCAGGATAATTTAACAACAAAAAATAGGAAATATAGGATTTAAGAGATTAATTCACAATCACAGAATATGGAACGTTAAATGGCAATTATCGTATTAACTTACTGAACAAACGGCAGAAAATGCTGTTTGTCGTCATCGACATCGCTCGCCCCGGAAATTATATCCGTGATATCCAAACCCGCTACTCCGAAAGGCCTTCGGATTCCCTCGAACGACTTCTTCTCGTTAGACCCGTGTTTCTTGTTTTCCATGTCCTTGTCCTTGTACTCCATATTCCCTAAGATTCGTTAATTCCATCGTTTGTATCAACATAAATGATGACGGAAAGTATAATAATGAAATTAACACCGAAAATGGCACGTACCGACACGTATGATTTGGCATAACAGGAAAACCCTCTCACGGCTTAAATCTTTGGTTCCCAAATCCTATTTTCACGAAAAACACGTTTTTATAGCTTGAGGTTAACGGACAGAAGCATTTGAAAACTACCGCTAAGTACCGTGAAGACAGCATTCATGTGGTTAAGTTCGTCTAAATCGGTTAGTCCCTTTTTGGGCCATTTCACGATGTAGTTTTCACTGAATCGGGAAATACGATTTTAGAAAAAAATCCATTTTGAAATTTTACGACCGGTTAATCGAAACAAAGCTACCTGATGAATTTCCCTTCTTTCGCATCATAGAGCGTCATCAATAGCTGAGCGTCGTCACCGATTTTGCACACAACATTCTGCATGGTCAAGTACAAAGTGTGCGAAAACTTGGGACTTAAATGCTGCTGGTCTTTTCCTTGATTGGCCTGGTAAAAAAAAGAACTATATTATAGTACATTACTGACTGAATATAAGTATCTGATCTTCGTTCAATTCAAATCCGGATACGAACATACGCGTAAATGAATTCATCCAGGCTGCAAAGCAGTTCTGAGGTAGATTATTTTAGGAAATGTAGAATAAATGAGGAAAAAAGTGTAATTTTTTTTAGACAAAAAACAATTGGTTGAAGGGACTGCACAGCGTATTGTTAAGAAAAATGGCTGAGGAATATGAAGTAAATGTAACCCCCTGAAGGCAGAAAATGTTGAAACCGAAATAAAATTTTGGCATACATTTGACATTTGCAATCAGAATTTGTTTAGAAATGCCAATAACTAAGTAACCGCCGCTGGCAAAACAAAAATTGGAAGCAAAAATCACAAATTGTGTGGATTTCGGAACAAATTTACGCATAAAATTTGCTCATAAAAGATTATTAATTAAAGGAATGCCGAATGCGAAAAATTCGATAAGTAAATTATAAATTATGGATTGTACCTAATTTACCGATTAAATGTACATGTACCAGGATATTGGTTCAAGTTCCTGTACTAAGATGCTTAGATTGAAAGTTAGGGAATCCCCCGACTCATCGAATAAAAATTTCATAATTTTCATAACTTTCCCAATTTGTCCAGGTTTACAAGCGGTGTATCCACCGCCAGATCTGGACGGCTGTTAATCGACTGGGAAATTAACCATGATCAACACCAAAGTTTCTGAAGTTATAAACGAATATTTGAAAAACTGCAAGGGGTCTCGATGATTTTTAGCAAATATTAGCTTCGTTTCAAAAATAGGAAAATATAGGAATTTTTATACAAAACGTAGGAACATATAGGAAGGGCAGATAAAATGACATCTCACGGTATCGATTCGTTTGGTGGCTTCTTCGTGCTGTCTGAATAAATTGATCGTGCTGGTGTGATCCGGATTGAGGATGCTTCCCTGCTCGTTGCGGACCACCAAATCCAAATGCAACGTCCTTTCAAACGAAAAATCGAACCGAATCATTCAAGCAGATCGTCAATTTGGCACGATACGTTTGCATTCATAAATTTTAAAAAAAAATCAAAATACCAATTCCCGATGTCGATCAGGGAAGCAACTTTTTGCGTGACCTCCTTCAACTCGTCTACGGGTAACGTCCCAGAAATGATGTGTCTCCGCTGCTCCACTAGCTCGAATATCATGCCTTTGATTTTCTCGAATTCGGGACTTTTGTTCTTTTAAGAAAGTTAAAAACGCATGCTTGAAATCATCGCAATTTTATAGGAATTCAGACGCGCTGCGTTAGTACGATTATTATAAAACGTAATTAATTGAAGACTATGATTTTGTATTCTCAAAATGCACTTAAGTCTTCACGTACCACGTAACACTGTTTAGCAATAACAATCCATTCTTTGAGGACAGCTGATATTTCGAGAGCGATAGCGGGCTCGTTGGCAATCACAACCTCATGCGTACTTCGGAAAAGAATTAAAACGTTTGGAAATTAGCAAGAAAACGCGGCTCGAGTATCGGTCAAAAATCATCGGTTAAATGTTAGTAGGCGGGCTCATTCGATGTTTAATAGGCACACAACCTGAACCTGGCCAGTAACGCCGTAAGAAAAGTCGACCCCTCTCACCCAGTTTTGTCGATGACCGCATCCTTGATGTGCACGAAGACTTTCGGGAAAATTCCTCGGACGGATCGATGTCGCGTACAGTAGCCATAATACCAATCTGAAACGAGTCGTTGCTTTCGCATTAGATAATCCGGGAAGTTGCGGTGAGCCGATTACGAGTCATCTATCAAACATCTGTGAACTTGTAATTACCACTCTTTAATTTGCGGCTTTATTCAAACCGAAAGCAAAAAAAATTGCGTTTAATGTCGCGATTGAAAAAAATTGCAATGATGCGTGAAGGCATTCTAGCAGATTTCGGTAGAAAAATGTATTAACCAACTTTTAAGGAAAATGAAAAAAGTTAGCACACGCAAACATAAATTTGATAATACGAGCAACTGAAAACACTACAAACACCAAATTATACGAATTAAGACAGCTATTATTTAAATCTACGAGTGCATGGAGTTTCCATAAAAACGTATAAAATGATTTCTATAATTTCTAAACCACGAGGTGTTTTGATAAGGGACACCTGACTTACCCTGATTTTCTAGTAATATGTGTACCGTGTCGCCACAGTACAGTTTCAACCTGTGCGGCTTTTCCTCGTCAAAAGTCGACACGACTGCAAAACAGAAATTATAACAATTACATAACGAGCAGCTTTGCTTTTTTCCACGAATTTTACTTTTAAACAACTATTAAATTGTGCCAAAAAATAAAATGCACTGAAACAAATCGAGTTCTGTCTCAATTTGGCAGTTTATTCACATAAATTCCACTACTTACAATATATGTATGCAAACTGCATTTTAGCCCCACGATTTATTAAAAACATAACTGAGACACGTTATCATGCCTCCTCAATTTGCGTTTCATAATTTTAACGTATTTTAGATTTCCATTTTAGCATGTGAAGTATGAAGTCGTGTACGGCGTTCCATACACAGTTTTTTTTATGGAAGGGGGAAGAGATGTTTAAACTTTAGCATGCATTATAATTTTAATTGGAAAAACGTTTATAAAGTGTCATTACGCACAACATTGAATTTATAATTACTTTATTATACATCACTACTGATAAATTATACATTATGTTGCACTATTTTGGCCCCCCGATTTATTAAGAAAATAAAACTTTTGAGAAACGTCATGCCTCCTCGATTTACGCTTCACGATTTCACGTATTATTTACGCATTGTATGAGAATTGTAGATCTTATCACGCAGGTTGTTACACAGGTCTAAATTTTAGCATGTAACGTAATTTCAATTTGAAGGAACGTTTGTAAAGTGTCATTATGCAAAACAGCACATTTATAATTACTGTAATATACTAGTATATTACACGTTATATTACATTACTGCAGCCCCCTGATTTATTTCAAAAATAAACTGAGAATTTGACATGCTTCTTAGATCTTCGTTATTACAGGTGGAGTATAAATATGGGTACGGCGTTCCATACTCGAAAGTTGTTTTTTTGGCTTTTGGGTAGTTGTTTTTTTTTACAGAAGGGGGAAGGGATGTGTACATTTCAGCACGCACGATAACTTTCAATTAGAAAAACGTGTATAAAGTGTCATTAAGCACGACGGTCATTTCACGATTACGGATGCGAATCCCGCAAAAAAAACTTTAAACCCCAATGTGCACCGCGTCGAACAGGTGGGTTGCCCCCCAAGATGAGGCAAGCTTCCCTTCGAACTTGAATCAAGGTTTTCAGACGCTCGCGAATGCTTTCGTCGCCCGATTGCGCATCGGAATTCCACCCGCTGTTCAAGCGCACGACTGTCAGCGATATCGCGTCTGTCAATATGTCAAAACTGACCCAAATTCGATGTGACTTCATGTCACAAAAACCAATGAATCAATCCCAAGTTCGAACAGGATGTTCCACACTGTCGAACACTCCATGGACGAAAATAAGAAAGCTTTTTGCTAAATGCGTCGAAACGATCGCTCACCCACGCCGAATTTCTCCTTGTCCGAGACGACCGTCCACGCCGGCGTCTTCATTTTAAAACCGACTTTGAAACAATTATTTAAAATATTATTTACAGGCCCCGCCTTGCCTGTGGAACCATGGCGTTCCGGACGCTCCAACGCGCGTGCGCCGCAGCCAACGCCCCCTGGCGGCCGCTTACGCTAAATAATCGCGGGAATTTTGAATTTTTCAATTTTCTGAAGGGAAAAACACAATTTTGGCAAAACTTTCAAATTTCGGAATAGAAGTAATCTACTAATATAATTTAAATTTTAAAAAAATTTACACAAAATTCACTTCCATGACTATCCCTGATTTTCCCCGACCAGCCGAGTAAATTTCCCTGACTTTTTGGAAATTTTGAATTTTTGAAAGGAAAAAAAAACGATTTTGGGGTAACTTTCATATTTCGGAATAGGAGTAATCTACTAATATAATTTTAAAAAAATTTTTAAATTTACACAAAATTCACTTCCATGACTATCCCTGACTTTTTCCGACCAGCCGAGCAAATTTCCCTGACTTTTTGGATTGTGAAAATTGTAGATTTTGGGTTACATTCTGTACATAACATGTTTTATGAATGTTTCATGAATCAAGGTAACGTCACAGTCAATATTTTTTACAATCGGAATCACCGCTGAGGATTCGGCGTATTTTCATTTGGATTCTCCCTGACTTTCCTTGATTTTCCAGCAAAATACGTAATTCTCCCTGACCGGTTTTCTCTTCCCCGACTTTCCAGGTCCGCACGAGCCCCGAAGTAACGAATGCGTCACCATTCACTTTCACCGGCACCATGAAAACGATAATGATATAAAAATGGTTTATTACAAACGTGGCGCAAAAAGTTTTACAGGGTAACAATACGAGTTTTTTTTAAAAATACAAACGTCCACTGGCTAGTCGAAAGAGGCACGTACTATTAAATACAGCGCATTACCGTCATTTTACGTGATAACGAAACCTTCCGCTTGGTTCAGGATGCTTTTTTAAGCTTTCATTGCTAAACCTCCTGAACCCAGGTGAAAGAACCACCTGAAATTTGAGAAAAAGGGATATTTCTTGTTCCACCGACGTTACATCCCGGTGCGTCTTCATCCAACCTCGTTAAGTGAGGCTAAAACTGTTCCTAAGAAAAATTTCGCAGTGAGTAAAAAAATCTGGGACGATGATTCGAATCCTAATATTCGAGGGCTAGAAAAATAAAAACTAAAAATTCTGCTATAGCTAAGTAGGGTCAGAAATACTATTTACAATGTACACTGAGATTCTCGCGATGAAAAGAGCAAAAAAATGCACTCTTGGGGAATGTATAAAATAATAAAAAATAAAAAATGAAATACGTTCTTGTCCTTCCCTGGGTATCATTGGGGAGGAAGGGGGGGAGCAGTTTCTTTACCTTCACCTCGTACCTCGCGTTCCTCGAACGCCAAACCCTGACTTTCTCGCGTAAAAGTTCTATTTTTGGCAATGGGACCGATTATGAAATGTGAAAATGAGCTTTTTTTTGCTTTTCGCTGAAATTAAAAAAAAAACCAAAGAAAACCACCCGTAAAATTCTCCTTGATCTCCGGAACAATGGCGACGATTTAGCGTGCGTCTCCCCTATCGGTAACGGGGCTGATACCGAGGTGCGAACGTGAGGTTTACCTGTTAAAAAAAAATGCCGATTAAAAAGAAAACTACCCCTCCTAACTCCCCCCCTCCCCTAAATTTCTCCTGAATCTCGATAACATGCAGTAGCAACCATTTAGCCCAACCACGACTCGAGGTTTGTTTTCGTGCGGTTTCCGGCTGAACGATCTACGGCCAATTCGCGATCAGTTGAGCCGCCAGCGCGATCGCCAGCGCCAGCACGGAGGTGGCGAGTTCCGAGGCCCCCGCGGTGCAGTCCACGGCGATCTTGGCGTGGACGAAGTCGTAGCCGAGGTAGTTCGAGTACGTCTGGTCCTCGGTGGGGATGGGCACCAGCTGCTGCGCCGCGTCCTGGAATATGACGTCGCTGTAGGGGAACTCCGAGCGGAACATCTGGAACTTGAAGATCTCCTCCGCGTTCTTCGATCCGTAGTACTGCTGCGCGTACAGGAAAAGGTTGATGTAGTAGTCGATGGCCGTCTGGTTGTCCCTGCGCGCCACCATGGCGTTCCCGGGAACCTTGCCCAGGTTGCACGCCTCGAACTCGTCGATGGACTTGCGGGATCCGTCCCGGCACAGCAGCTCGTAGTCGTCGGAGAGCAGGTTCCGGCCCCACCACATGGCGTTGTTTCCGTTGGCCACCTCGTACACGGTCGTGTGCTTGACGAACGCGATGTGCCCCCCGCCCTCCACCAGGCACCTGTAGGCGCCCGTGTAGCCGTAGAAGTCCTCAGAGTGGTCCCTCTGGCACACGCGGCCGCTGGTGCCGTGGCACAGGTCGCACATGTTGTCCTGCTTCCACCCTTGGTTGTACTCGTTGGAGAGGGCGCCCGGAATGCAGCTCTTCTGGAAGAACTCGGAGGCGGCGCGCGCCCCGTCGCAGCCCCAGTTCCTCAGGCGGTCGTTCTTCAGCAGGAAGCTCACCGGCATGATCCACCCAGCGCCGCCGCCCATCGACGTGTGGCAGCTGTACTTTCCTGCGAGGGTAAAATTTCACGCATGAGCAACGAGTGTTTCGCCACGATCGAGTTTCGGGAAGAAAAAAATCAATGACAGTCACCTCTGACGAAAAGCAAGTCCGTATCCTTGTCTTCGATCTTCGCGACAGCGACCGCGTAAAAGTAAGGTCCGTCCAAATTGTACTGCTCGGCGAGAATGGGCACCAAACCGAACTCTCTGTAAATGACACAAATCCATATATCCCGGCCGTTTTCGAAGAATAAAAAAAATACAGGTGATTCGGGATTTTTTTTTTGAACAAATATAGGATAAATTATCATCTTATTAATTTTGAATGTCATTCAGTGCTACGCGGTGATTTTTTAACATGATTTCTGAGTAATTCTAAGCTTCAAAATTACCAACTATTTTTCGGGGGGGAAAAAAGAAAATGTCGAAAATTCGTTGAAAATTTTAATAATGGGATAAAATGTTGTTGGAAAAAAATGTTGTTCAAATTTGGATGTCTTTCACAGTAGGAACGCCGCCGTGGGTAACCAGTTCCGAAAAATTTTTGGTAAAATTCTACCACAAAATTTTCTTAGAATTATTATGAATTGTAGGAACGACGGAATGATACCCCCCCTAAGAAAACGTAAATAATGACTTCATTAAATTATAGGAAATATGGGATATTTTGCAAAAATTTAGGAAAATATAAGATTTATAAGATGTTTGGGATGCCTGCAAATCAAGCGGTAATTTGCAGTTTTTCTGGTTTGGTTTGGTTTATTTCTTGAGAAACCACAAGGCTTTACGATTCACTACCATTTCGTAAAATTTCAAGCTCTTAATTATTTTTAAAATAAAAACTAACTAAAGGCATGGAAGAAAT
>JAQIXS010004372.1:0-15308 GCA_034700785.1 Rossiulus vilnensis
ATTACCGAACCACCCCCCACCCCTTGGTCACAATTGTCACAAAAACACACACAACCCACCCACCCCCCTAGGTGTGGCATCATTTATGGACGGCCCCCAACATGTTAAGATTTAGTTCCATCTTTTTCCTATTTTTCCTGGATTCATGTACAATAAACCAAATCTGGACTCAATCAGATACCCAAACGCAGAACCAAAAGCGTTACGTGCTTATAATGTCACAAAATATCAGAGGGAATGCAAGGCTCGATTTACGATTAAGGGTGTAATAAAAGCAGGTGAATCTGGGTGGGGGTGTGTTTTCGGGGCTAGCAAGCAGTGAAGGAGGCCAGGCCCGAGAGGACGTGATAGCCGGGCATCCAAGGACGACCCAAGGTGAGCGTTTATCAGCACCAGGAAAAAACAGGCGCTAAACAGCTAGCACACCCCTCAAACGAAAGGGAAAAAAAACAACAATGGGCGTGGATCGAGAAGTGTGCATTCATGATTCATTACTAGCCCAGTTAAAAAATAAACTTTGAAACCTAGGCCTACCTATCTTATAAAACTAAAAAGTGGAATGTTTCTTCTTTCTCTGGGTACTTATTATCCACGCAAAAAAGGCCAGTTCCAATCAAAGAGGTCCCCTACCATCAGCAATTCCAACGCCTAATGGCACTGCATTAAAAAAAATAAGACAAATAATACAAATCCGAACGAGCTCTACGTGCTTATCATATCACCCTTGATGGTGCCTCCTAAATATTTTGGTTTAACAAATATTTTACAGATAAAGCAACTCTTTACTGCAGTGTTTCTCAACCCTCTTGAAACACTCAACTTATTACAAAATTAAACTCGACTGATAAGAGCAGGAGCGTATTTTCCATGGCTTCCATGACCTGAATTTCATTCCATGGCTTCTTATGCCAGTTTTAAGCTACATGAATCAAACGATGCTGGCACGTCGAATTTCCCTGACTTATTCACAATAAAACGCTATTCCCTCGCTTACATAATACAGACATCCGTTTCAGCAACTTCCGTTTTGAAGGTCTGACAGTAAAATACAGTCGCCCTCTATCCGGGTTTCCCCAAACCTGCAAAATCCGAAATTGCCATGGAAATTGTGAAGACATGAAAACGTCAGGGAAAATCATGTAATTCACAGTACACCAAATGAAGTACAGCCGATGTACATGATATGCCATAGCTAGCTACTTATATTAGTCAACATCAAATTGAAGACCTGGCACAACAAGTCAGTCCAGCATTGCATCTACTTCCTTTCCTTATGCATGCCAGTTCCTCCACAATTACGTCACTATTGCGGAGATCATCGCTTTCCTATCACTAAGCTTCCTCGACTAATTTTAGCTGCTATTCGAACGGATTTGAACCGTTTCACGCCCAAGAATATCCATCAGGATGCCAATATTAGCCTAGGTGTTAAGGGGGCCGAGGGAGAGGATCAGAAAGAAGAGTAAGAAGCCAAGGTTCGCGTTTCTGGGGCAGAATATGCAACCGCTGAAGCAGCACTGGACTCGCGGAGGACGACAGTAAAAAAAGATTTCGTGTAAAACAAACATGGCAGCAGACAGCTGAGAGATATTTTGGGAGTCTGAAAACACGCGTGCCAATTATTCTACGCCTCCAATAGATGGCAAACCAGCAGCCACTGCATTGCTTCATACTTTGGACACGTCGGATCTTAATCGCGATCAAGTGCATGTCCACGGAGTAGGTTGGTTTCTTAGATCACGTTTCGGACACTGAAAAAATATTGTATCAATGATTGTTTAAGGCCAATAACTGACTTTTGGACAACGACACTTTGCCGTGGCGCTGTATTTCAACTTCTTGTCTTTGTCTTTCATAAATTCGGTACGAGTGGCTTCATTTTTGGAACAGGTTTTCGGAACGCTGATCAGCGATGACATGGCCAATCACAAGTGCGTAGTCTGCAATTCTAGCATTGCGGAAACCAGTCCTGTCAGTTACTAATGCATTACTCATGAAAGCTTACTTCCCCATTTTCGTCTTAAGGTTCATCAAATAGTGTATTCACCCCCCCCCTTCGATATTTGGAAAATATAACGGAACAATACGGTATTAATGACAAGAAGGAACAATTCTTGAACAAATTGAGAAATAGCCACTCTTCAAACGTCTCAATTTATCTCCTCTGACGAAATTGCCCTTCCACTTGAGCCATGCAAAAGATGTTTATCTTTCTGCAATTTTGATACAAGTACCATGCGTGAACTTTAGCATGGCGTCTACTGAATCTGATAAGTGATAACGAAATATCAACGGCTTTTCGAGAATTTCAAAAATTACTCAGCAGACGCTGGAAAAACCGTTACGAACATTTCCATTGTTGAACATTAAAGTAACAGCGCAAATACAGGTTTTTCCTGATCCAATTGTTG
Source organism: Rossiulus vilnensis (assembly GCA_034700785.1). Classification (NCBI taxonomy): domain Eukaryota; kingdom Metazoa; phylum Arthropoda; class Diplopoda; order Julida; family Julidae; genus Rossiulus; species Rossiulus vilnensis. Next base: position 2,412 of record JAQIXS010004372.1, read on the forward strand.
CGCTAATTTCTCAAATATAGGCCTATAATGCCAAAAAAAAAAAAAAAAAAAATCGACCGCCACCAAATAAAGTGGCCGATTTAATGCGGACGAACGTTTTGATGATCGCATTTTCGATGGACAAATTGAAGTACATAATGGAAATACCAGAAATCGAAACCAAAATTAATAGTATTGGGGATTACATTATATCGAAATTGGAAGTCCGCGCGGAGGGAGAGCAGTTAAGGGAAATAATAGCGAGCCCACGTGGCCTAAATATCAAAAAAACTAATGCAGAAGAATAATTTCTCGAAGCTAATGACCTGCTAAGAACTGAGCTATTTCGGGCAACCACTGACGTCATGTTAGCAGGCTGTCACGCTGTACAGAGGTAAATTTATATAGGATATATAGAAAAGAAATGGAAAAAGTATACGAAAAATACAACAAAAACAACAAAATCGGAGAAAAAGTGAATTGTTATCTCTTTACATTTTTCTATAGCGTGGATGTTTTCAGTGCAATTGAAATTTTGAAATTCACAGTTTCAATGGCATTGTAAATCACAGTAATTGGGTAGTAGCCGTGATTCTTAATCAAATTCTCAAATGCAATTGAACTTTAGGTGGAATTTGCAATGCTTTCAAATTATAATTTCATTTTTAAAATGAAACTGAACAGTGGTCAATATTTTGAGTCACACTACGAAGCAAGCGCCAGAATATATAGTTAAACATTACCTGCAAGTGATCAATAATTCAAAAATTGGTTGATAAAAATGATGGTAAGCTTAAGCTTAAGACTCATATCAGTGTCTACTTCTCGATGTCGATGTTGAGCAATCGGCAGAGATGATTGCTCATCATCAGGAGTAACGCGACACCGCGCTAAAAATACACCGAAGAGTCTAAAAATAATACATTTGAGATATCTGAAATTATTTTTTAAATAGCAACGATCGCATCACGTCAGTGCCACCGTTGGTGCGAGTGGTCATCACGTGCGTCCAGCATAGACGTATATTCCTGTTCCAGAACAACATCTTTCGAATTCGGAATTTCGAATCACAAAACTCCAATTCCAGAATCGGAAAATTACGATCAGGTGATCACATTTCCCTCCCCCCCAACCCAGCCCGATCAATTCGCAATTTGTCAATTTCTTTTTGTGGACCCAGACCACCTGGCAAAGATGACGTCACGCTGGGGACGCACGAAGGCCATCTCTGGAACGCATCAAAATAGAGTGAAGATTGCTTTTTTGCTTTTCAAGTGCCATGCCGTAATTTGCAGGCAACTAATCAGCTTTACTCACAAGTAACGCGTGTTAAGACGCTGGCTATTAAAACTCCGTACTCGGGGCTAAACTTGACCCAATTAGCGGCTAGAAATTCCGAAGGGCGCCGATGTCACACAAATTCGGGAGAATATTGGACATGAATATCATGGATCCAGTCTCTAAAAAGGTAGTCATAATCTGGCAGATTTTTCGACATACCTGGGGGTCTTGCTCCAGAAAACTACTATACTATTAATTGTCAAGTTGCAATATCGCAAAGTGGGTGTCCACACGACTAATTTAAAAGTGAATTCAGTGAAAATCGAAATGGCATCAAGAAAGGTGCAATCTCTACTGTGGCTCCAAGGATAATAATCATAATATTCATGTGTGTAGCACATTCTACCGAACTATTCGCTTATTCTAATACCAATATTTTTCTAGAATCATCGTCACTATCGAAAGTGGCACTTCGTATGTCAAACCCTATTAAAAACGAACACTAATGGCGATTTCTACCAATGAAATCACGTATGAAATTACGAGTAGAATACCAATGCTACTATGTCTGTGGAATAGAACGCGTACTTATCAACTATGGTAATTAAGATTCTTAAATCAATCAGATTCGTTAATTTTCATGTGGTGCTCTAATTGCCCCAAATCTTCCATATTCCAAATATGTCCGTGCATAAGAATTTTAAACACAAAATAAAATACAGGATTACGAAGGGATTAGCATTTCGCAAAAATGGTTCGTGGAAAATATCAGGAAATTATCCACATGTACGCAGGTTTCGAAGAAAGCTTTGAACAAACTCCTCTTTGGGTTTTCCGTGAATTTCGGGCAATGAAGCAAAAAGCCGCTGTCGGCCAGTGACGTCACAGTCATTAAGCGGGCCTGGGTCAATGGCGTCCTCGAGAATTAATCAGCGCTTTTCCAGAAACGTCTGGGGAGGAGAGTGCACCGCAAATATTGACGGAAAAAATGCACTGATTGACATTTGTTTAACAGATAAGGTTAGGTAGACGTCTTCTCCCCCACGACAATTACGCCAAAAACCGCATTTCTTAAACTCCGCTCGAGATAACGGACCTGGGCTTCTCGAAAGAGACATAGAAATTACCTAAAAAACGGGCATACCTTAGCATTTTAAATAAGCCTGAACTATGCAAAAAAAAAATAATCAAAATACAATCAGAGCGTAGGACCTTTCTAAAGAATGCAGCAATTTTCTCAGAAGTTCATTTTTTTAATCTGGGAAATCAAAACACATTTATTATGTAAGAAAATTGTTTTATTGATCATAAAATTACTAGATGTTTTTCCACACCTAGAAAACAGGCAAACATTTATCGTTGGGTCTTTTCCTGTTATTCGTCCGGCTGCAAAAGTAAGAAATGACCTTCCAAACCCAACTGACTCGCATAATCTGACCTAACCGGACATTACGCGGGCATGGAAGGTCAACTCTTGTTTTTACAACAATGAATTTGTTTCTTTTAAGTGTCAGTGCCCCAGATTCAAAACGCACTCTTTTTTAAATGATCCATCTTGAAAGGCGATCGTCGAGGATCCACTGGCCAATCTTCGATTACAGGATGAGAGCAGAATCTCCTTCTCTTATTAATTGAACTCGTAAAATACCTTAGATCAGCCTGCCTGACAAAGTGCGCGAAATGTAAAACGGACAAAAAAAGAAAAAATGCCAACGCCTGCTAATTGCGCTCAGCCTGGCTTCATCAAGGCTAAGCCCAGAGGGATTTCGGTAGGCTCTCCTGAAAAACTTTGAACTTGCATTATGTTACACTTTGTAGCATTACGCGCACTTAAACACGGAGCGTTTATATATATACCGATCGTAAAAATCAAGGTTATGCAAACCGAAAAATGTTAATATGTAGATATTGTCGAGAGGTTGCAATTAGGAGGTTTTCAGTATGAACGTAATTATGCAATGTTAGAATCGATGGCGCCATCTCGGTCATGTTGGGGTTCCTGTCGGACTACAGCCACTTTGAAATTATTGAAACAAAAACAAAACAGAAATGAAACTCGAAAACAAACCATAGTGACATTCGTAGGGTGTGTCTACTTAAGGTCGACACAAAAGCATGCCCACAATGCAAAATGAATTCACACAAATTTTTGCTTTAAATACTTATCTACATTAAGAAATTTATTTTCCCCAGTTTAACTGAGGGTCTAAGTTTATTTTAAAATTATATTTAAAAAAAACAACAACTGACCCTAGCGGACGACCACTTCCACACGGGAAACAGATTTACATGTAGCTGTTATGTACATCATGTACATCGTGGGCCTTGCACGGTCATTACTAGTGTCATCACCAACAATCATTAGACATAATACGTCATTACTTGACAGCCGACAACAATCCCATTAAATTCGCATCATTACTGACAATCATTCCGTCTCAGTTTTCCATACACGATCATTAGCAATGTCATTTGCAGGTGTTGTCATTAGGGCATTGAGTTGAATTGAAAGTTCTCGAAAAGCACATGTTTGTTTACTGAAAATCCACTATAACTTGGGCATTTCCACGAGAGCGAATTACGATTAACTTCACAACTGTGCATAGCTTTTTAGTTTTGAGTGTTTGGCTCCTAAATTTCCCTGACTTTTCCAAGTCAGTGGGAACACTGACTTGCAGTAAACAAGTATTTTCTTACGTTGTAAACCAGTCAAATGTTTTAACCGAAATCATTACAATTGAGCTTAAAGGCAAAGCCATCAAGATCTCAATAAAAAGCGTAACAGGAGTTAAAAACCCGTTAATATTTCCAAACAGTGATCTGAATCGAGCTTTCTTATCTGTCACACAACGAAGCAAAAATACAAGAAAATAAAAACTCCAAAAAAAAACACCTGAAAGGAAACGTTTTCGAGGCAATTAACGATGCCATTTTTAACTGTGATTTTCATTAGAGCCCGGATGGTTTCGGGCCCCCAGAATGAACAAATGGGAAGCTGGTCAAGGTTTTCCACCAAGAACCACTTCGGAGGCCAGTCTTTCGGAGGAAGGGAGGTAATCAATAAATCAGATATTTCTTATCAGATTCCGAGGCAATTGAGTTGCCACCTTTATAATCAGTCGGCGTGCCAATTTCGGCCAAAGCACGCTGCTCCCAACCTGATCTTTGATCCCTGATGATGGCGAAGCATTAACCTCGACATTGTAACCGCCGAAAATACCCAAAACGTTATTAAAGCGCAAGAAGCACTACATGTAGTTCATTTCCTTGCAGCGAATGCGATGAAAAACCTACCAAACCCAACAAACTAATGAGCTGAACATCTAGAATGGAAAATTCCGTCAAAATCCTTTCGAGAAAATAAAAGCATGCTGTAACGATATTAGGAATTTTCTGCATCATATAGGCCTAGGTTTTCGCGCGCATCATTAAAATAACTGAGTTGCGATGATAATGTTTTGCATAATTTGTTCGAAGCAGATTGAATTTATGGCGCTGCATTTCCTGGCTATTCTCACGCGAAATCAAGAGTAATTTTAGTCAATGTAGGTTAGGTGCATTTAAAAGTACTTCAAATTGTCCACAAATGTCCAAACCATGGCATGAGGTGCTCAATGTCATCAATATCCCTACCATAAAGAAAAAGAAGAATGCCTTAAAAAGTGTGGCAAATAGCCAACAACCAGACTTATCGTGAATCAAAACTGCATGCTTCGCAGGTGAATACCAAAGACCACTTCATCGGTGGTTGTCAAACATAATTGTGACTGCTAATCTAATTGCTGGATGAGTGGGCGTGGTCCGCCTCAGCACCGATAAAGCACATACCGTCACAGGGGCCAAACGTGCGGTTCATCCATGCTGCGCTGTTTTCAATTGTTGATTAAACTAATCACAAAAGTGCACGCAGGTTTCTGCGTGGGTTCGATACCCAGACACTTTCGTTTTTGCGGTCATACTTTGACTGCTTCGTGCCCTGCACTCCAAACATCAGCACACTCTTAAGCAGACATCACACGATCATTACTCCACAACATACCTAATGACATCACCTGCAATTATTACACGTACTCCTTCATTACTTGTCATCCATACACCATCATGTTAACTTCAAATCATTACTGACAAACATCACTCCGTTTTAGTTTACCTTCCATGATACATTCTCCGCTATCAATCAAAGTTCTTGGTAATGCTCGTGTGCATTCTTGCACACCAGCATCATCCAAATAAGCATCCCGCAATGAGTGCCAGTGCAGCGGAGGATCCATGGGCTGCTCGGGGTCACCCCTTCGCTACCTGATAAGCGGTGACCCGCGGCCCTGGTACCCCGGGCCATGCCCTTGGCACCACGCGTGGCCTGACCAACGCCAGCGCCGCGCAGCGACCAGCCCGCTCCCATTGGCCAACTCTCCCCAATCCCCACAGCGAACACTTATCAACAGGCACCAGCATCTGGATGCTGATATTAATAAGACGGAGTTAGGCCTAGCGCATTACGCCACGGCAGCAACCTATATTTAAACGGAACCCATTTCTGAGAGTCGTTCAACTCGGGCTTACCTGTAGGCTAAGGTCATGCATTGGAAGAGCTTGGTGAGGGTGGCATCGATGGACACGGACTTGCAGCTCCTGTGGCCGAAAATGTACGTCTTGGAGGTGTGCTGGCTGGCCCCCTGGAAGTCGTAGCCCGCGACCAAGGGGTCCTGGGGGGCCTGCTGCTGCTGCAGCTGTTGCTGAGCGGCGTTGTCCACCTCTTCCTCCCCCTGGGAAACGGGTCCCTGGACGGCCACGGAGTCTTCGTCGTCCTGAGCCTCCGAATCGTCAATGTCGCTCACCATGAAGTGGCCGCTGTGAATGCTCTCCTTGATATCCATTTTGCTGCGGTTCTCGCTGCCTTGAGTCATCGTGAGGAGCAAAAGCGCGCACATTTGTTCCTCGTCGACGTTCGCTTCACCGAATCGTCGAGTTTTTCGCGGCTGATTCGCGAGGATTGCGCTCGACCTGTGCGTACATTTCCACTCGGATCGCAATCTCACTTCGCCATATTTCCATTCCTGCGGCCGAAATTGCGAATGCCAGCGACGGCTGAGGGCTGAGCCGAGAGCTACGTCATCCGGCGGCTGACTAATCAGCGCGCGGCTTAGCTGGGATCGGCGCGCCGCTCAGCGACCGCAGCGCCATCTGCGAAAACACGCTCTTATTTGTAAAAGGACTGGCAATTTCTGAAGTTTTTCTAAATGAATTATTCCGCCAAGAGTTCTATGAATTCTTTATTTAATTGAGCGCTGCGGTGATTTGATCGCCTATCTCAAAATCTGAAAATTTATTAAAAATGAATATCGAAACAGGGTTTTCTGAACATGTATCCCAGCCATTTTTGAAAGAAATGTAGGATAAAATTGTAAATATGATTCAGTGTTGCGGTGATTTTTTTTGGAAACTTTAGTATTACTTGGAAATGTCATCAATTTGAGCCAATTCTTCGATTAGTGATGGGATCACTTACTGAGACAGTTGGGGATTTTTTCCATTTTTAAGAACGTCGATCGTCAGCATTACAAACTTCCGTAAGAAAATTCTTGCATCGTATATGAATACGCAGTTATTTTGACAAAATTTCATGGATCGAGAAACTTCCAAAGAAATCAGTTTTTTTATCGTAGAAGAATATGAAATTATTTTGACGAAATAATATTATGAGAGATTGCCGCAAAACCAGAGTCCGATGTACTCATCTTCACCAAAGCTACGGGCAATTTCTGATACATTAAAATGCACCATTAAGTAAATTTGTAGGATTGGTCATCCGTCAGGATTTCAGATTTGTTTTATAATTTGAAAATCTTGTTTATTTATACGAAATTTGACAAACAAATTACGCAACCTGCAATGTAATTTTGCCACGCAAGGAAGCCCCGTTTTCGACGGTTACGTAACGTTTTTCTCCCCCAAATCTTTTAATTTTTTTCAAATAAATAAACGGGACAATTTGAAATGGTAAAGCAAACCTGAAATAGGTGTTGTGCATAATGAATAGATAAACAGAAAAGTACTCATCAAATCCATAGTTCAATTTCTTAGTAGCACCAACTTTAGTTTTCCCTAAAATACATAATCTGCCGACAGGTAAAAATATATTCCCTTTCAAACAGTGTTTTAACAGATAAACAAATGTGCATGTCATCATGATAATCATGACGATGCAGATACTGCCAGTCTGCTATCACGCATCATAGGTATTTTACACTCATCTTTTTAATCCACATTGCATATTGGCCTGGAAATGAGGACGTTTTTCCTTTCGGTATCTTCTATCACCGTTTTTCAATGGCTCTCAATTGCCTTTTGTTCATTCGCTTTATCTTGGCTGTGTTTTTAATCTGTTGGATGGGAAACGATATGCCATAAGAAACAGGATAACACAAAGGTTTAAACAGGAGGAGATACTTGCCACTTGAACAATTTCAGCTTTCTTAGCATTTGCCTCTCTTCGCCTCTGATTTTCTTCGCGTCTTTTCCTCTTGTCCTATAACCAGAGAAATTACAGATGTTACGTACACTTCCTTACAGATCAGGGTGCACCGCATTTCAGGCAATGCTCATACCTCTTTGGCTTGTTTCTTGGCATCCTTCAAAGCTTTGTCTTGCAATTTAACCAGTTTAAGCTCCTGCCTCTGCTTCATTTTAACGTTCCAAGAGGAGTTGAACGGCTTATCTTGTTTCATGGAAGAAAACCTGAACACAAATTGAAAGGTTTGAATCGACCGCAATACGTTATGAATACACGACCACACAATCAGACCTACCTCTTTTTATCCGTCTTCCAAATTCTTCCCGACTTTGGTCTGCCTTTTGGGATAGAAATACTGTTCTCCTCTACCTTATCTTTCTTAGATTTCACCATTTCACCTAAATTACCGCGCTTATATCACGCAGTGCCAAAATAAACCCGAACACGTGCTACGCGTTCGAATCGGAAATTTAGAATGCAATTTCAGGGGCCGTTCATAAAGTAACGTCTGAATAACGAAATTGCCACACAATTTTAATTAGACGGCAGACTTTATTCGTTTTTATAAACATATAATGATTACTTAAAATAGAATAAGTTATTATTCAATAAGCATAGGATTTTTACTTTCAAATAAATATTGCGGCGTTCAATTTCAACCACATTCAATCGTTCTATGATTTTCAAAAACGAAAGCGCCGTAGCTGACACTTTTGCGTTTTGCACATTAGCCTGGAGGATGCATACATTATTTTGCGCAAAAACAAAACAATTTTTGTATAAATAAAAACTTTTTAGGCCACGCTCACAAGTGCCTGCACTCATTAATCTGCAAAAAGTGTGCATTTGACCAATACGCAAGTAACCAACGAACGTAAAATTAAGCCAAAACTGAAATCGATTTCAGCTCATAATTGTTTTCAAAATGGCGGCTTGTGTTTTGGAAAATATATAGTCGCTGCTCGAATTCTCCGATTAGGTAAGAAAACTGGCATGGTATTCGTGTATGATTGTAGGTAAAATCGTTATCAATCTGATTGTACCTGTTTTAAATATCTTTTCAAGAAAACAACATCTTTCACCAGTGTTAAAACAAGGTGACATCGTTAGGCCTATCATCGGTCATAGGCTTACGAAAAAGATTCAAATATCAGTTATTTGAAAAATGAGCAAATACGGCAGCAGAGGGAGTAGGGACGACGGTACATTCATCTTTACATATGAAAGCTGTCCTTGAGCATGAGCTTGAACTTTATCGCTTAAAACAAACTTTTCTTGTTTAAATTTAAGGCCGTGGTGGATTCGGTTCAAGAACGAAATCATCACACGAGGTATGTGCTCCAAATGTACCGGTAGGCTTATCACAAAAATCTTACTTAATTTGATAAATAAACATCTTGCAAAGGCACCTTTTTTGGCTATTTTTAAACATCTAGAATAAATTTGTAAAAAAATAAACGCCTATGTAATAGAAGCTTATAAAAACCCATTACTCAAGTGTACGTAATAACACCAATTTGTAAATACTGATATGTGAATCAGCCTGTGCTGGCTACCTCTATAAACCATGGTCGCTCAGAAGACTGTCAGTATTCACACGAAGCGTCCAAAAGGGTAAGTAAAATGCATCACTACAAATGTTTCTTATTTTGTATAAATTGTCTCAAAATCTAAAAAGTGGGAGATCCTTGATTGATCATACCTGTTGTGATATAATATCAATTTAATCGGCGATTTTAGCTAAACCGTAATTCACGTTCTATTTAAACGATTGTGTAGATCAAAAGTATTTGTATGGCAAATGTTTCACGTTGTTTGAAATATTTGCTGTACTAGAGTAAGTAAGGCTCACCTATTGCCGACTTGAGATTTCCTGTATACTAACTGTTCTGTTTGCATTGTTTCCCTGAAAGAAGCCCATTATTCCAACAGGACAAAGACTCGTACAGGAGGCAGGACTCCCGAGGAGGTTCCAAGACGTCGGCGAATGATGCCACCTCTCACCCTAGTCGGCTGAATCAGAGAGAGGATGAGCACAAGAGATCCAGTGGCAGGAGTTCTGGCACCGTAGAAGGAAACCCTGGCAAACATGGATATGGGTAAGGCTCGGCCACTGATTTGGTGCACGCATGACACGAATCGCCTCGTGAACCATCGTTTGTGTTGCAGGAAATATCCAGCAGATTTGGAGAAGCGAAGATCTCAAAGTCCAGACAACCGAAGAAATGCCTTAGGCCACGATGACGGACACAAGAGTGGACGAAGTAGTGCTGGGCGTAACCATGGTATGTCGATCGACTTTTTACAAAAAACCTAGAGAAAATAATGGTAAATGAGTTTGACACAGTCTTTGCACTTTCGTTAATGTATTGTTAGTAGATGGCACCACTAACGTATCAATTGCTCTATTAAGCATTCAATTTAGTGCGCATTAATTAGATTAGATCACCTAGGGCAATATCCATTATGCTTCCAATTAACTTGGTTCTATTGCAATCAGCAATTATTATACAGTTATCCTTGCTATCCTTAAACATCTATTAAATTCTTAAAAAGAGATTGAACGTGCGGAATAATGGTCCCGAGTAAAATGAAATTTGTGTGACAACATATTGCATCGCCCTTGTGCACAGATTCTAATCACCAAGACCGCCGCAGCCCCGGCAAAAAGCGAGACAGACGAAGATCCAAAAGCCGAAGCCGCGAAAGGCGGCGATCGAGAAGCAAAAGCCCGGATCGACACCGCAGTCGAAGCCGGGAAAGGGAAAGGCGGCGACCCCGTAGTCGGAGTCGGGAAAAGCGGAGGTCAAGGAGCAAGGAACGAAAGTTCAGGTGGGTAAATCACTAGAGGCCAATTATGCTGACAAACATAAGTTCGATGCTGGGATCATCTGTCTTCAACTTTTTAATGACTCCATTCCAGTAAGCGCAGTCGAAGCAGGGACAGGGTGCGCCACTCCCGGAGCCGGACGCCAGACTACTGTCGGCCAAGACAGCACGTTGTTCCTGCTGCCATCAGTAAGACGGTCCCCAAGGCTGATGATGGGAAGATGGAAGCAGAGAAGAAAGTGGCTGGTAGGTTGAGGGTAACTAATACTCATTCCCACGTCCATGTTTAAGTACCGATTTTCTTCTTTTTACCCGAAGACACGCTATCCAACGAGAAGCCGAGTAATTTACCTTTAAACGACTTAAGTCAGCTGACCAGATCCGGCATGATGACCCCCCAGATGGCGGTGCAGCAGGCGATGGCGGCCATGAACGCTCGAGCTCAGCAGCTGACTGGAGTGACGTTGCCGAAGTATTATAATCCCGCCGCGGTCAACCCACTCAAGTACGCCGAACAGATGCAGAAGAGGAAACTCCTCTGGCAGTCTACACAGAAGAAAGAAGTAAACGAGTTAATCTGTCAGCTAGTGGGTCGATACATACCAAATCATACTTGAATTAACTTATTTTATGTTTGCATAGGTGCCTGCCCCATCCACGAATAACTGGGAGTGTACAACTTTTGCACAGGACCAAGACGGAAAAGTGGCCGCAAAATTTAAAAAACTGATGGGCATTAAGGGTGCGGCCGAGGAGAAGGTTGTTATGTCCAACGAAGAGCAGCTGCGCAAGCAGGAGGAACTCTTTCGGACCCTGGACCATCAGTACGAGGCCGCCCGCATGTCAACGCACAGTTTCCGCGGCGTGGGGCTCGGTTTCTCCAGCGCCGCCGCCAGTGCCGCGCCAACCACGATTCTCTTCCCGAAGTGAGCTGTTCGGGTTGGCAGGGTTTTAAGTTTCCTCGTGTTGCGTTCGTACATATATATATTTTTGTGATCGATTCATTAGCTTATCATTCGTCCGCCCATTGCTTCATTTTAAAGTTATTTGTCACGTGTTAGTCAACAGTTTCATTGCGAACGTCTGCATTCGCCATATTTGACTTTCTGTTCCAATTAACTTAAGTTTTTTCCTCGTTTTATGCAGATGATCAATAAAGCGAAAATTAAGTATTGATGTACATGTTTTGTTTTGCCTTTTTTTTTCCTGACACAAGTGGTCAGGCAACCAATTTCTTGCAAGTTCCAGCTCATCATGTGAATGAAGAATTCTAACAAATTTTGCCCAACTTTAATTATGGCATAAATTAGCTTAAAAGCTGTTAGGGTTTGTAATGCTATTACTGTTTTAGGTTTTTGTCAGAAGCTCATGTTTCATGAATAAAATACAAAACTGACCTTGTCCCAATTTCTGCAGGAGAGGTTTGACTTTCTGTCCCAATAAACCAGGTCGGAAGTTGATGGAGGTCATTGAACTTTCAAGGCGCTCGTGACGTCACCGTCCAGGGGGAAACCACGCCCCTCGACATCCATTGGTGGATCTCTGGTCACGTGAACATAGACGCCTAGAGGTGACAACGTAATCTTGAGTATCAATTTCATCCATCATTCTGGATTCTACAGTACTATCATAGACGCACCAGCAATTCAGCATTACAGAGATGAACATCTTCAATGAATGAAGGAATGAATATGAAAGACGTTGAAATCAAGATACGAAACCTTAAAAACAGAGACAAACTGCCTCATCAGCTGGCCCTTCTGGAAGGTGACATCTCATCCTCATGCCCTGATGAAGGTTGCAATGGTCATCTTCAAGTAAGCATCGATTGTCAATCCACTGGTTGCAGTGATCATGCTTCAGAAGCTTCCCGTCTTTCTTGGCCAGTCAGAAATGGCAGATTCAAGGCCATTGTTCCTCTACACATTGGCCAAAATAAGATTACCCTGAAGATCAAGCTCTGTGTCACCAGCATCACCCTGTTCTATGAGCCCCAAGATACGGATGGCCACTTTGTGAGACCTTTGTATCTGACATGTAATGATGATCCATACAAGGGCCGCATCCAGGGGCCAGAGTGTGGGCACGCTACGCGCAGTGCCGAAGTAGCCTTCAAGAAAATTGATCTTGGGCTCAAGCTAATCCAACTCTTTATTGCAGAGAGCCAGCACCGGCACGGCTTGAGCAGGAAGACTTTCCAGCTGGACCTTTGCCGGACTTTCCGTATGTCCGGAACGACCACCAGTCGAGCCGGCAAGCTTTCGCAGCGTGAACTGTACGATCATGTCAAAAAC
>JAQIXS010004373.1:0-15304 GCA_034700785.1 Rossiulus vilnensis
AATGAATGGTCTTCTTGTCTTCAACCAACGTAATTGAGCGCTGATGTCACGTGTCATGCGAATCGATATTTTTAACAAAGTTTTAAGAGGGTTCGTAATGACACATACTTTAGAACGTCTCAATGTCTTATATGATTACCAGTTGTTGGCAATGTAAATTTAAGGGTATGCTGATTTTAAAATGAGCACACCCTTAAAGTTCATTATGTTCATGCTCATATCTTAGAATTTGAAAATTTAGAAGTAGCGTTCACATTTTAGAAAAAAATGTCTATTTAAGAATTCCACAGTTAACATTTTACATTTACTGTGCAAAGCCAATTAGAAATACAAAAACCATGCTTTAAAAATGATTGATCTTTAATAGTTTTAGAAAGACAATATGCTCATTACTTAGTCCTATAGTAGTCGTTGTAAAATCATTGATTTGAGTCACTTATAATGGGCTCTTATACCATGAACACGACACAAAACGGCATCTATGTACAGATTTCAAAACTACCAAAGAAATACATGAAGATTTCGGGGTTTTCAAGTCAAGGTTGTTGCGTTAATTAACCCAAACGTATTCCAACCCTCACCGACCGTCATGTGTCTTTTAATTTCATAAAGGCATCCCACACACGATCATTTGAACTATCCCCCTTTAATCTGGCACACCCTGGTGGAAACATCAGGAGAAATACACTGATCATGTACTGATATTAGTAAAAAATGTAGTGGTATCACTAACCATACTGATATTAGTATAATCATAATGATACCACTAAGGTTATACTGATGTCAGTATAAAATCATACTGATCTTTTCTCCAGGGCAGCGCCATCTATGTTCAGACATCGAAACTACCCAGAAATGGATGAAAATACCCATTTTTATCAGTTTACATTGGTTTTGTTATTCCAAACTGGTTCCCAACACCCCCACCTTAATTTCGCCCATTTGCGTTTTCTTTCTTCCAAAAAACTTAATCAAAGTTAGCTCGGTTTGCCATTAATAAACCCCGGGGGGGAGGCATTCTTCGCTTGAATTATGCACGATAAAGACGCAATTTCGTGTACACAAGGGCAATAAATAGATCGAAATTGAATTCGCTGATAAAGCTGATTTTTCATGGCGACGTATAGGCCGCGGATCGCGCGCTTAATTTATTAAAAAAAATGGAGGATGGATCCGAACCTAATTTGAATAAAAAAAACTTATCGCTGCCATCATGCGAATGCGCGGAGAGGCCCATTATTCATGCTCGTATTTATGGCTGGCATAAAGTGTTTTATTAAAGCACGCCGAATTAGTCATGAATGCATGACTACGTTGGCGTGCAGTCTGCCAGTTTTCAAGACAGTTTTACTGCTGATAATGTGTTTTTTTTCCCTCAGAAAAATAAACTGCCGGAGATCTCATTCTCTTCCAAAATGAACTCCGGCTTTGCGCACGGGGTTGTTTTCGCATTTTTTGACGAATGATGGAGGGCCTCGAAGGCCCAGATATGGCGTCTAATACTGCGATGGTATCGGCCGTGATTGCTCTGGAGCTGTAATGAGATGTGGCATCTGCTGAGCACCTTGTTAACCTTATCTGATTGACGTGACTGGCTTCAGGTGCCTTGAGCCAGCACTGTGCAGCGCTGGTTCTCAGGTTCTGGGCAGTGTTGCCATTCCTGCACTTGCATCAAAGTCATTAACTGAAAAAAATGTGTTTTGTTTGATGAAGTTAAGCCATATTGTTCGTGTATGGCAGTGCCGTGCCCCGTTAACATTGTTGGACATCACCGGCATTGCTATGCAAAGCTTTTACCGTCATTGGACTACATCAGGGCATGGCAGTGCAATGTGTATTCCGTTACTATTGTTGGACATGATCAATGAAATGAAGGCAGGACATTGTTTTGCCCAGCTGTTACCATTTTTGAAAAATATCAAGGCACTGCATTACTATGCGTGACTGGTACTGTTTTTGAACTTCACCTGGACATGGCATTGTTATGCTATGCCCCAATAGCCTAGTTGGACTTTAACCCTGACCTGGTATTGCTACTCACAGTTGTGACCTTTGTTTTGCACATCTTTAGAACATGGCATTGCTAGCTTCCATTAAAATTTTTAGACGTCATCAGGACACGGTATTATGTCCTTGAACCATTGTTGGACATCATTGGACATAACATTGCTGTACCAAGCTGTTAATGGTGTTGGGCTTTATCAGAACATGACATTGCTAGGTTTCATTACCATTTCTGACGTCATCTGAACATGACGTTTTGTCCTTGTAACATTGTTGAACTTTATCAGGACATGGCATTACTATGCCCAGCTGTTACTGTTGTTGGACTTGGCATTGCATTGCCCTGTTATTATTAGACTTGATCAGAACATGGTATTGCTATTCCCCGATAGCATTGTTGGACAGCATCAGAACATGGTATTGCTATTCCCCGATAGCATTGTTGGACAGCATCAGAACATGGCTTTCTATGCCCTGATACATATGTTGTAATATATCAGGACATGGCAATCCATCGTTATGCCCTGATACATATGTTGTAATATATCAGGACATGGCAATCCATCGTTATGCCCTATTATCATTTTTGAACCGAGGACATAGCATTCATTTATTGGCCATTTTTATTCAACTTTAATACTTTTTTAAGCGTCACAAAGGGAGGTGATTTCCTAATAATTTTTAGTAGGTGTGACGACCTGTCAACAAAATTATCCCCAAATTACATCATTTTTAAACACGGTTTTGAGTCAATGATCTGTTAATTATAGATTAGAAACCATGCATATTAAATTTGACGTCATTTTAGGCGAACATGTAATACATGTGTCAGTAACATCATCTGGACTAAGCTTATTGCTACCTGGAATGGGGCAGATGGTCTAGAGGTGTAAGTGCCAGCCCCTTATCGGTTCTCCAAATTGGAACATGCTTTTTATCTCTACCATGCATCCACGATATATCGTCCATCACAGAACCTAATAAATGAAACTGGCACTAAAAATGGAAAGTGGTGACGTAGTTCCTGCACACCATGCACGGGCTGTTTCTGATTGGTGGCAAATGAACAGCAGCCAGCGAAACGAGATTAGACCTCGGTCGAGAAGAGATTTCGTGCGCCCAGCTCCAATAATAACATTTGTATTTTCAAATTTCGCATCCCCATTTTGTTATGTGCGGATTCCGGTCCGCAAATAGACGCCGAATGATATTCGATATATCGAAGAAAGCCCAGCAAAATGGGCAATAAATTTCGACACGGGATACGGGTAACATTGGCCGTTTTCCCCACAGGGTTTCTTAACTCGTCTTTTTGCAGCAAATACACTTATCGGCCTGCGAAACCGTATTTTCAATTTAGCCCCGATTCTGTTATGGAATATCTTCTGCGGAGTCCCACGTGCTTGCTTTTTCGATCTAGGTTGGTTTTTTTTTTTTTTGAGAATTCTGAACTCGTAAAACTGCGAAAGGGTTCAACTGCAGCCCGTAATCTTCGCAAATGTTCGGCTTGGATTCGAGATTGAACATGGGGAAAATGGCACTTACAACTGGCCGTTTTGGCCTTTGAATTTCGTCCAATTTTTCGGGATTTGCGAATCATGCTAACTCATGGCTGGATTTGTTAAACCCTAGCGTTGAGATGTGCCCTGGAGAAAAGATCAATAGATGATTCTATGCTGATTTCACCATATATTGTGATTATTTTAGGCTGCTGACAGCAGTATGCTTAGTGAAATCTCTATGATAATTTTAAAGTGTTTCATTATGTATAGTGACATATATTGGTATTTTTGAAACTACTGATATCAATATGCTTGGGGATATCACTTTACATGGTGACAGCGTTTTTATGGACTAATTATATCAGTATGCTTAGTGACATTACTATAATAAAATTAGTGATATCACTAGACAAAGTGACAGTGATTTTATTTGGAATACTATTATCAGTCTGCTTGGTGACATCACTATAATAACAAAAGTGATATCACTAAATATAGTAGCATATAGTTTTTTTTGGACTGCTTATATCAGTAAGCTTAGTGACATAGCTAAACGCTTTACTGATATCACCACATCAGTATATTTGTTCTCATATATACTGATCTTTCCACCAGGATAACTAACTTTTTTTTCTATTTTCGAATATTGTAGTCAAACATTTTTACGGTTAAATGGTCAGGTAAACCTTCTTAATGTTAAATTGAATCAAGAATTTTCAATACCTGAAATGAGAAGTCATTGAATTGTTTATACATTTTTGATAATTGCTTTTCTTGCACTGTTTTGTGTTGATAAGTACTAGCTGGACGTTCTAATTTTTATGTATTGAATTCAATCGAAAATGTTATAGTTTTAAATGTTTCTTTTAATTAAAATCTTACATTTCAAAAGAACAAAACTCATTTGGCATGTAATGTTTTGTTTCAAGTTTATGCTAGACTTTCTAGTTTTGAGTTAAATCAAAATTTTGGTAGATTTTAATCTGAGTTACACTTTTCCCTTAGAAAATTAAAAAAGTTGTAAGTATTTGACTTTCTTACGCGAAATTGAAGTGAATTAATGTGTTTGCAGATGGGTTTTTTGCTATTTATCTGTGCTTATTAAGCGTAAAAATACCCTGTAGCCGAAGTCCACTAAAATCTCAATTATAACACACAAAAAAGTCAAAGAACTTTTCAAAATTTCACGCTATCATGGTTTTGAAGATGAGGTTTTTTTACAGAGCAAAATTATGATATTGATGGAAAAATTGAGGCAAAAAAAACTACGAATTGTAATTTATTTCAAAAGACTTTTGTTCATTTAATGATTAATTTCTTTCCCACATGCTGGCAAAATTTATGAATTTTTTATAACCTTATTTAAAGAAATTTGCGTTTTCTTAAAGAATGCCTAGCAACCATCATTTGTTAAAATGCATGTTAATGTATCAAGCAGAATTTGACATGTCACTGGCATCCAAGTTTGGGGTATATTTGGATACATCTGCAAAGTATTATTCCGATGCACCTGTTTGTCAAACTTACCCTGGTGGAAAGATCAGTACAGTAGATATCAGTACAAATGTACTGATCAAACACTTGAGTGTGGTGATATCACTAACCATACTGATATTAGCAGTTAAAAAAACACTATAATGCCGATATCACTACGCATACTGACATCAGCAGTCTCAAAAACAAGTGTATATAAGCAGTGATATCAGGAAAGAATCATACTGATACCACTATGGTTATAGTGATATCAGGATATAATCATACTGATACCGCTAAGGTTATACTGATATCAGGATAGAATCATACTAGTATCAGTATAGAATCACACTGGTATCAGTATAGAATTATACTGATTTCACAAGAGAATCACATACTGATTTTTTTCTCCATGGTAGCCTCTCAGAAAGTCACTATACATATAGTGATATCAGTAATCAGAATAGTCCTTTATTGGACTTTTTACCCTTGATATGTAAAATGTTTTAACGTGTTGGTTTGTTTATTCTAAAACATTATCTGAATGTTGTAGAAAGATCACTATATATATATATGTACAAATATGCTGATTTCTGGTAATATTAGTTTATGATATCACAAAGCATACTGATAACAGCAGTCCAAAATAACTGCATGTCACTAATGTTATCATAGTAATTTCAGTAAGCATACTGATATCAATAGTCCAACAAACCACTATATGTCACCGCGTAGAAATGGCATTATAAAATTATCACAGATTTCACTAAGCATGCTGATCATTGTAGTCTGAAAAATCACTATACATATAGTGATATCAGTAATCAGTATAGACATATACTGTCATACTGATCTTTAAATGTAATATAAGTTCTAACGTGTTGGCTTGTTTATTCTAATATAAAGCATTTTCAGTACAGATATATTGATGCCTCGTGATATTAGCTTAGTGATGTCATTGTATGTCACTATAGATAGCTACTGCACGAATGTTTATCATAGCAATTTCACTAAGCATACTGATATCGGTAGTCCAACAAACCAATGCATGTCCCTGTAAAATCATGGCCCTTCGCTTTCATGTTTTGTTTGAAATCTCGAAGAGCAAGCTGTTGAGCAGCACTGGATTAAGTTGATTAGTTTCGTTATTTAATTAGCCGTCGATTAACGTGGTGCTCAGTCCTGGTCACGCCAAGATGGCAGCACCTGCAGGTACTGCAGGCGATTCAAGAGGGCCTAATGCACAATAATTGGGATTATTTTTTGCCATCAAATGAAGGCTCCATTATCAGTCAGCATCAGGCAGAGCTGGTTTATTATTAACGCTACGTTGGTGGCACCCCCGGAGTATTTTGGCACAGCTGGTGCCACCGATGCGCGTCCAGCGTCAACCTGGGCGTAATTAAAAGTGGGCTAATCAGAAGCGAGCATCTTAATGGCGATTGTAGCTTGTAGCCATGAATTAGTGAGGAGCAGAGCATGCATCATTTAGCGCTGGGAGTGACTTGCAAGCAGCGCTTAATGTTATTAAGGGCCGTAATGGAACCTTAATTAAAACTTATTAATTGGCACGAAACAGCAGCGCTGAGAACACGTGCGTTCGCGAACGCCTTCCGGGCTGCGACCTTGGTGACAGTTCCACGCAGATCCGTTGATGTGTCCGCGGGGATCTGGCGTGTCGGCACCGGACTTGAATTTCAACCTTTAGACCACCTTAATGGAAATGCAAACATGCTTCATGCTTCAGGTGGCACTTAGGGTCCAACTGACGTTAGTTGCATGATTAGGACAAAAATGATGTCACTTTGAGCAGGAAGTGGGCTAGCACTGTCAGTAGCAAGGGCTTGAATTAAACTTTTAGACCAGCTTGATGGAAATGTAACATGCTTCAGGTGGCACTTAGGGTCCAAATGACGATAGTTGCATGATTAGGACAAAAATGACGTCACTTTGACCAGGGCGTGGGCCGGCACTGTCAGCAGCATGGACTTGAATTTCAACTGTTAGAGCAGTTTGATGGAAATGAACCTTATAATGAACAGATACATTGCAAGTTACGTATATTGGGAACTACGTGCGATGATTTACACTTAGTAGAATGCCGAATATTGTCCATATACATATATATATATATATTAGGCAGTCTTGCCACGAGATGTTTGCTCCTCCAGTTGGTGTTGGTTTCTCTATGATGGAAGGCACTATCTGTGAGTTGTTTTGGCTTAAGGAACTTTAAAATGAAGGTTGTTGTTTTTTATTTACTCATGTTTCATCAGTTTCCCTAATTGAGCTGATGCACATGTACGCAGTTGTCAACAATAGCCAACGATTTCATTGAGAATTCATTCGAAATAGCAATGCATTCGTTAATAGCGATGGCGTTTTGCCAAATTGGCGGTTTTTAATGACCTGCATTAATTGACTCCATAAAGTTTCAGTCACTCCTGTTGGTAATTACGAGCTGTAATTATCTCCGGGCTCGGCCACACGAACGCCAATTAGGCGATCTTTGAACCTTCCTCGCATCAGCCTTCCAGTTTTCCCGGATCTGACGACGGGAACTGTGACGCTCTTCGCGACCTAATTCGACTTTTGGCCCCCGGATTGCACCGCGGCGACCAACTCATCGCCCCCGGGTTCATCACTCGGACAAGTGCCTTGTAATCCAGTTGTTGCCATGAGGGTTTTAAAGCTGATGCTGGCGAAGGTAAGCAAGGATGATTTATCACGACTGACATTGGAGCAATTGGCCAGGGAACCCGTTTTTCATCACCCCGAAAAGGGAACCTTGATTAGGTTCAGGTTTGTTTTCATCTCATTAAGTAATGGCGAAGTTTACTTATGGTTCTTGACATCTTGACTTCTGGACATCGACTGATTTCCAGTTTGACTTCATTTGGTTCTTGTTGGCCGTCTTTGCATCAGGAGCGACATTAGACATGATGACTGCTTGCAGACTGGCTTCGAGATGATCGTTTGGCAACAGGACAAGTTTTCGTTTAATGGTCGAGGTTCGTTATCTGGCAACATAACTAATTTCGGTTATGGCTCGTTATTCTGGAACAGTAAATGGGCAGTCCAGGGTTCTTACTGACCTGGAAAACCTGGAGTTGTCAGGGAAGTGGGAATAACGTGCAGAAGTCAGGGGGATATCAAATGTTTAAGGCAAAATTCAAGGGAATTTTAATGCATAAATAAGGATTTAATAAAAACGTATGTAATAGCAAAATGTCCGGGGTTATCACTAACCTCACCTGGTTATAATGAATATCAGTGATGCAAATTATGAGAAGTACTACAGAACGTACTACTGCATTTATTATGTTAGTGATGCAGATTACAAGTTGTGCTGCAGAATAGCACACGTGTATTTGATTCAAATTACAAGAAGTACTACAGTGCAGTATACATGTTAGTGATGCTAGTTACAGGTAGTGTTTCAGTAATGCACACATTGTGTCAGTGATGCAGATAACAAGTGGTGCTACAGTTCAGCATACATGTAGTGATGCATGTTACAAGAAGTACTGCAGTATTGCATATATGCCAGTGATGCAGGATACAAGTAGTGCTACAGTACAGCATATACATGTATGTATATGTCAGTGTTGCAAATTACCAGAAGTACTACAATATTGCATATGGATTTCGGCATATTCGGGGTCCTATTTCAACGAAGTTCCAGAACAAATCTGAAGTTACCTACAAGTCCCTGTCAACTCTTAAGCAAAACGGTTTCCTTATCGTGCATAACATAGACGAAAATAATTCGCCAACTCTTCAAAATCTACAAGGATTCAAATTCTCCAAGCACAGTCGGTTATCTCCAGGCCGTCAGATAAGAAGCCCAGCGGTGTACCTGGTTGGTTTTGGAGTTGGAGCAACCTAGCAGTTCAGCCTGGCAGAAGAGAAACTCGTTTCGCGAGCTAATCGCATAGCTTATCTGTTTTTCCGTTCTCTTTTTTATTAATTATTAATAGTTTTGCGGGTCCCCCGACGCTGGGGTCACGGTGCTTTTCGCGCGTCCCCAGTGGCTCTTCGACGTCGAGATAGCGCTGGCAACTTCGTGTAATTAACGTGCAAGAGATGATTGATGCCGGCATAAAATGGGGAATCGCATTTCGCAAAATGTAGCATTTTTGAATAATTTATTATTTTTTTTACCCCCAACCGCTTCTTGGCGACTCATCATCTCTGGTGGATCTTATTTTTGCATTCCACCGCTTCTGTCCTTGCGTCAGGGCATCTCCTTGATGCTCGTTTTCGAAACTGAAAAGTTGGAGGATTCTGGGAGCACCTTGTCATGGCCGGACTTTGGCAACCTGCTGACATGGCGTTCTCACGCTGTCAATACCTGAGCGTTGTCTGGTCGGTGTGTTGGACCGTTTCCGGGTTCGTGGCCGTTGCCCATTCGAAAGTTTGGCTGCAATTTAAGTTTTTTGTGATGTCTTTGTTGTCATGTTATTGAGGTTTTTGTTATGCTACTGTATTAAGGCGCTTAGGAAGTCATGGTGATATCATTGTTGATATGGCATTGAGGCTCATGCGATCTTACGTTGTTGACATGGCATGCATTATATAAATGCTTCTATGATTCCGGGTTGTTGATATGACATTGAAACTTCTCTGAGGCCACTGTGATTAGGCTTCCGTGAAGTCATGTTTGACGTAACATTGAGGCTGTTGTGATATGACCATATCGTTGGCATGACATTGAGGTTCATGCGATGCCATTGTATGAAGACTTCGGTGATTTCATGGTTGACATGGCACTGATCCATTTGTGATGTCATGGTTGTTATGACTTTGAGTCAGTTGTGATGACATTGCTGGCATGACACTGAGGCTTGTGTGATGCAATGCTGTTGATATTGAAGCTTCGGTGAAGCCATATTGTTGACAAGACATTGAGGCTTGTGATACCATTGCTTAAATTAAATTGAAACATCTGTGATGCCATTGTTGACAGGGTATTGCACTGTCGTTGAGATTAACTTCAGTAATGGGATCTCAATTCTTTAGTAGACTACTAAAAGCCTTTCTTGCCTCAAAGTAATGCTGCTAAAATCCTGTAATATGTCGAAACCTTCCAATGCCCATAGTTTTGATTAACGAAATAACATACTTCGATATCGGTCGTAAATGTTGATGCGATCACTCCAACGAGTGAATCTTTCACTAGTCTGTAGTGTGCAAATATGTGCATAGTTAATGTTATTTCGCTTTCCATTTTGGTTATGGCCGTAATTTCCACTGTCGAATGGCTAGATTTACTCCGCGTTGGTCCGACTCCAGCTTCATGATTCCAGATCCCACTCATAAACTCCAATTTGCATCGATCTCCGAGCTTCGAATCACAGACTCACATGGGAGACTCTAATTCGATAATATGAAGCGAGCGTTTCAACTTTATATGCTTATTTTCAACTTCGTTACTACTTTGGCTTTCGTCATAGGCCCCTTACCCATCGTAAAATCAATATTCGATTCTAAGAAGGTTACTGCCGTAAGCTTATAAACCGTTATTAGTGTCCCAGGCGATGTGCAATAATGGTCTTAAGTGATAGTTATGGCCTATAGTAGACCAGTGGCTGTCGCAAGTGCCCTGTAATGAGAAGCAGGAAACAGGGCTGGGACGATGTAATTTTAATTGGCTTCCTGGTCCCAATGGGGCAGCTCTGTTAAATTTGTGTCGGATTGCTGTTATCACATGACAGCATTTGACCAAATAACGTTTAACCGTGGAATGTGTAAACGACATAAATTGGCACTGTTTGTTTAACAGTATTTTAAGTTTTTTTAAAAAAGAATTTTCATAAATGCAACTAGTGAAAAGGAACTATTTTCGAAAAAAAAAAAAAACGCAAGTGATGGATTACGACTCAATTTTCTGTGATTTTTTTTCTCGGAACATTTGTAATGAAACGCTTTTGTTGAAAAGCGAACTGTTGAAGAAATAAATTTAAAGTGTCTTTGTAGGTGGTTTTATTTAGCAATTTTCATCTTCAAGTAGTGTCGAGAGCAATGTTTTGTTAATCCGGATCACTGATTCATGTTCCATTCTTGAAAAATAATAATCTGGTTTTCTAATATTAATAATTACGAAAACACAATGGGCAGGAAAAACGGACTTTAAGTGTATTTTCTCGAATATTTTTGGTTTAAAATAATAGACGTTTAGATTGAATGTTTTTTCTGTAGTTAGATTTGCCAAGAATGTATTTTGGTGAAGTTTCCACTAGAAATTGTGGAATTACCGATTATAAAGGTGATGCTGTGAGCAATTATTTTTAAATTTTCTTATAAGAAATAAACAACATTCTGTGCAACGTTTTAGAAAAATGTGCTTTGGAGAACCTGGCTTGCAACCCACCCTAAATTAAATGTTCAACAAGTTCATTTCAAGTAAATGCTCAGAGTAAATCACAGCTGAAATTGTACTGAAACGAATGCAAGAAAGTATTGCTAAAATGGCAATTTTTTTCAATTTCAATTCAACTTCGTTGCCCTAATCCCCAAGGTCCCTACATCCGGTCGCCATTCTGCTCCTGGATTTCTCCCCCTTTTCCAAGTTTTCAGGGGGCGCTGGTTATCGATTTCCAGAAATTCGTTGAAGGGATTAGCGGTAATCACGAGGCGTGCTTATTTTGACGTTTGTTATTGCGCCGGTCGAATTAATTTAAATAACTTGCCGTGGAGCGCCGTAAATAACATCGTGGACGGCTGAGTTGCAATTGCTATAATTCCCATTATTAATTAGAATTTATGAGGCGTGTTTTCCCGGCAAGCCGCAAGAAGAGCGCCAGGAGTGCTGATGCTCCCTTTTGGAAAGACACCGTGGACTTCTCGGTGGCCTAACTCGGACTAATTATAGGAGTCGTAGATCTTTAGGAGGTTTTAAACCGTTTCGAAATTTGTTTGCGGTTGTTTGAGAGCGAGGCCTGGGGGCAGACAGCGAATTCACCATTGTTGTTGTTTGCAACAAGGCCCCAGAAGTAAATCGAGGGAAATAATTGACCAGAGCAACAAAGTTGTAGAGAGGCCAATGATGGCTTTTTAAATGATAAACAGGGTTTTAAAGCGCAGCGACAAATCCGTTTGGGCAGGAACAAGAAGCTGCCTGTCCAGAATATGCAGGCACTGTCTTGACGGAATTGATACGTTGTAATCGATGTTGGTTATTTTTTTGCGAAGGTCTCTTGCGGGCCCCATGCTGTTGTTTACAGATTGCATTATTCGTTCAAGCTCCCCGTGGCTGCACGAAAAATGTTGCTGAATTTTCAACAGGTAGATGATGGGAGCGTTTTTATGAGGATGTAAAGTGTTGGGGGTATGAGCGTTTTTATGTAAGGGGGCCATAATTATTCGCCCCCTGGTCGCTTTTTATGGATCCGCCGCTCTGCATGCGGTAACAAACTCGTGTTTTACACAAAACACAGCAAAGGATGTGTGACCGAAACAAGCTTGGGACAATGGACGCCTTGTGAACAGCTGAATGCTGATGAGATGTAGCATTACTTGGTTATTGGAGGCAAATTTGAGTGTTTCGAACAACAATGGTGCATGTTTTAAACATTTTAAGTTGACGTGCAACGTGGGCTTAACACCTTTTGGAATGCAAGCCAGGTGGAAAAAGTTAATGTTGCACATGCATAACGTATTCTGTTAATGGCTAGGCCAGATATGTGTGTTGTAACATTCTTATATATGGCTATATATATATGGAACGTGTTTAGATATGTGGCCATTAATTATGGCCACACATACCTTTATGCGTGTATGTCCCTATTAAGAATTGAATTTTTTTATTTTTATGTGCATAACTAATTTTAAGGAACATATGGTTTCTCTGCAACATTATATCTATGTGGCCATGTTTGCAGCCATATTTGCGTCAGTCCAATGGTCATATAAAACATTTGCTGGATTATATGTTGCCACGTATGCAGCCATATATGGATGAGTCTAAAAGCCATATAACCCATTTTCTGCAGTATTTGTAGGCATGAATGCAGCCATATATACATGTACATGTAATGTAACTGGCTTTATCTAAAGTTGTCTATATATGGCCAAGTTTTAGACGTGCATAACCACACATAGTACACTTTATGACTGATATGCAGTTATGTCACATGGGTCCTCATATAGGACCATATTCAGCTTTTAGGCCTTAACAAAACCTGCTGAAACAAAGGTTTTTGATGCTGCCTGCCAAAAGGCAAACGGGTGAAGGGTTCTGTGAATGACTTTATGAATGAATATCAGCTACGCTGTTTTCCTGAGTTTCAGCGCAAAAATGCCTGCTGCCTGGATTTTCATTAGCCTCCGAAAACCCACCTGTCAACATCTTCGTTAAACTTATCTCTCCACTCTGAATTAAGAGCTTCAGCTTTTCTCCAGCGCGCCCTGGGTGCTTGAGAAGCACACCACGCGTAATTGTGCTTTCTTTACTCCATAAATGCTGTTAAGTAAATTTCTTAGCACTTTAAATCTATTTGGTTGCCGTGTGCGGGGCACTTAGGCTTCTTGTTTTCCCAATTAAAAGCGAGGTCAACAACTCTGTCGGGCTTATCTCAAGTAGGCATCTGATGTAGACAAGAAGTTGCTCCAACTTAATTATTCGACGTTTTCTCTTAACAACTACTGAGTCTGGAGAAAAAAAAAGTCAAGTATTTTTAATGGGATTCTTCAATTTTTATCTTAATTGTGAGGACTGGGTTGGAGCTTGTGCGCTCAAGTATTTGCCGAGTGTTTTCTTTGAGGTTTTTGAACGCTTGGCTGTCGAAAAAAGGATTGCATGCCTCTTAATTATCGACGAAAAGGCACTTCAAAGGGGTTTGGGAAATCTGGATCTGCCATCGCCGATCGGGACGATCCAATTAAGGCGAAGGCTTAATTGAAAAAGGCTGCTCAGGTGCGATGAAAGGCTGCTGTCACCAAGCATCTTGTACGATGCCCGTTGCTGTCAGGATATCGGATTTGTGTGCTGGTGGGAAATATCCAATTTCTTAACCAAATATATCATGGGAATTGGGGAAGTTTGACAATCAGAACTTTCGTCAAAACGCCCCCCGAGAATAACTGCAAGGTAAACTGAACTGGGAAGATGCCAAATGTCCAACAATCTGGTTATGTGCTGAGGAATTGGCCAAGAATGCATTCCAACGCTTTCCAGACATGTGCAGTCAGTTTTCTTTGTTTCCATTGTTAATCATTGATGGCCAATGACGAATTGTTTCTACTCTGTCATCTGAGGAATTCTGCAGGTTGGTAAACCGAACAGTACTCTGTATGTGGCTCTGGAAGGCATGCGCATACTGTCTTTCATCGCTTGGTCGAATATGATAACGATCAATAAATGTTTTAAGTTGGTCGAAAATAGCCTTCATTGTGGACAAATGATATACTGCGGAGCAATTTTGGACGCAGCGGTATTCTGGGAACAGTTTTCAGCGTGATGTTCTGGGAACCGTTTTGATGCTATTCTGGGAGCAATTGTCAAGATCGTATTTCGCTTGGCATTGTCGAAGATGACAGTCTGCGGACTCGAAGATGGCAGTCTGCAGACCGTGGCATTATCGCAAATGAGTCGATAAATAACTCGATGGTCCGTGATGGCAGTCTGTAGTCTGCGTTGTCGAAAGTGTCAGACTGCAGAACATTCCATTGTCGAAGATAACAGTTTGCAGAACATTCCATTGTCGAAGATGACAGTTTGCAGAACATTCCATTGTCCAAGATGAGTCTGCAAACATTCCACTGTCGAAGGTGAAAGTCTGCAGACATTCTACTGTCGAAAATGAAAGTCTACGGGACATTCCACTGTCCAAGATGAGTCTGCAGAACATTACGGTGTCCAAGATGTGCCTACAGACATTGAATTGTCCAGAATGACACTCTGCAGACCATTGCGTAGTCAAGGATGGCATTCTGCAGACATTTCATTGTCAAATATGGTATTCTGCAGACATATAATTGTCAAGGATGGCATTCTGCAGATATTTCATTGTCAAGGATGGCATTCTGCAGACATTTCATTGTCAAAGATGGCATTCTACAGACATTTCATTGTCAAGGATGACATTCCGCAGACATTTCTTTGTCAAAGATAGCATTCTGCAGACCGTTGTATTGTTTAAGGTGAGCTTGCAGATCATTGCATAGTCAAGGATGGCATTCTACAGACCACTGAGTTGTCCAAGATGATAGCAACTAAACTCCAGGGGTATACATGTATATGCTTACTGTTGAGGATTTTGGGCCACAAATTCTGCAAATCCAAGAGGCAATGTGTGGAGATCTTCAGATTGAAAAATGCTCCA
>JAQIXS010004374.1:0-15302 GCA_034700785.1 Rossiulus vilnensis
AAACACATATGATTGGCAATTAAATGTTTAAGTTTTATAAGGCATTGGAGTTGCAGGCTATTCTCCAGAGAAATTTATCAAAAATCCTTTTCAAACTTGGTGAATTATAAAGAGGAATAAATTGCCGACAAAAGGCATTTTTCCGATTTTAAATCGGACATTTCGTTGCTGAGAAAAACATTTTTTTCTTTATTCAGGATGGTGAGTCGATTTTTTTGCACTTAAGTTTACTACGTTTTCGTTACATTTTTCCTTAAAACAAAGCTCTGGTCAATACTTTGGTAAATAATACACAAGGGGCGGGTTGGAATGTATTAGACATTTTTCCTGGATAAACGTTTCTAATTTGACGCATGTTATTTCATTGGTTTCTAAATGGTCAACGCATTACTTTGAAAATTATCAACGCATTTATAAGGATGGTCTAAATACATCTATTTTACTTTTCTTTAAAATTTCAAATTTCTAACTTTTTCAAATTTACACATTTCAATGAGCGAATACTTCGTTGAATGAATTGCTATTCTATTCTATGGATTAAAGCATTTTCTAGAAAAGCACTGGCTTTATTATGAGTTGCTTAAGGTTGGGCAATAGGTATACGTGGTTGTACTTTTGTTGGTGCTCACTTAACCAAGAATGAGCATTCCATCATGTCCACCTGATGGTGGTTTTAGGTCAAAATGCTGAAATTTATAATGCAGAAATTAACCACACGCTTCAATGTTAGTCTACACCAAGACCAGCATTCGGTCTATGAGAAATCGCTTAGCAAATTCTGACTTTTTGTGTGTCAGCAAAGGTTCCACATGACCGATAAAGACAGATTAAAAGTTCATCTCAAAGGTATAACCATTTGAATATTGCTAACAGCATGATTTAATCGAAAAGAATTAAGCAATGCATGGGGGACGTTAAATGGTGTTTCGAGTAGACAATTGAACAAACCATTTTTTTTTAGGACGCACATGTACGGTTATCATTAATCTCGTCCCAGTTTAAAATGCAAAATGTTGCCAGTGATAACAAAACTTACCAAATAACATTACACTAGAAAGTGTATTTTAATAAAGCTACGATTTTATAGTCATTATGCGAATTATACTTTGATATAGGCTAAACATATCACGACATGCAAATTAAGTTGTTGAGAAAGGAATGGGTTAAACGAAGACGATGCATTCACCGTAATTCATGTCGGGAATATGATATTGGCCTACTGATGAACAGGTTTGTACTTCCTTCATCGACTTAATTCGCAATCTCCTCCTCCTCCTCGTCATAATCAGTCCATCATCGCAAAATTATGTGACCAAGTTATGCTTTTTTCCCCGAGTAACCGAATCAACTCCCTTAGTGCTCTGAAATGTGTTGCTGATGTACATATTTTTAATACAAAATTAACGTTTCTTTCGGTATTCATCAAACAGTATACTCTAGCAATATTTGGAGACCTAACAAAAGATAGTTTATTTCTCAGAAATAAATCAGCCAATCCTTAGTAAATTATGCAGTACCATGCATATTTCTTGCAGTTACACTTGCATAGGCCTATATGACATAATTGGATTATTTTTCATTTAGATTAACTGATCGTGCATTGTATTGACTATCGTGTGAAAATTTGTCAAACATACATGCGCAGAGTACATTTACGCAAATCAATGCAAAAATTTAAACTTTGCGGCCGAAAAATTCAGTTCCTGAAAAAGAAGAGTAACAAACTGAAATTTTAGCACTTTTCAATGATTTGGAAGATGCTACTACTTATATGGAATCCCTATACATGTATACATATTAGTCTTTACAAATGCAAGTACATGTGCGCAAGTGTCCGTGCAAAGGTCACGCAGAATAATGAAATTAGTTTCGGGGAAAACAAATGAATAAATAAATATTCGAACAAAACGGCGTTCTATTCCAATAAGCGGATTAAAATCCA
This sequence comes from Rossiulus vilnensis, assembly GCA_034700785.1. Classification (NCBI taxonomy): domain Eukaryota; kingdom Metazoa; phylum Arthropoda; class Diplopoda; order Julida; family Julidae; genus Rossiulus; species Rossiulus vilnensis. The sequence continues at coordinate 1,943 of JAQIXS010004374.1, forward strand.
AACTACAGTTTAGAATTACATTCATTATTCTCATTCTAGTTCCAGAAATTAATTGCTACAAGTACATTAACTAACCAGTTCTCAAGAAAAAATGTAATTAAACTGCGATGCTCTAATTCATCTGTAGGTTAAAGTGCACACTTTCCAGCGATACACTAATTTTGACTGAACTCCGACCTTCGATTAAATTCTATCGGTTTTGATTAATTTCGATTTAGAAGCAGATGATTTCATCAGATTTAATATTCATCGGATTGAGTGACCTTTTCTGTCAAGATTCCACGTGCACATCAGGTTTACACGTAGCAATCTGAGCACACAATACAGTACCTCAAACAAATTTGCGCTAATGTCACACTTATGTAAGTTTTTCTTTCACAATACGCCTTTCTCAAGTACATGTACATGCAGACGCAAAAACACAATAATATTAGGCCAAGTTGGATAGAGGTAAACTTAGAGCCATGCTTCAAAGAAAAGCAAATGAAGAAACCAATAAATCGTCATTATGCGGCTGTCCTACATTCTTCCAGCACGACCTACTTTCTCCAGCAAAGGACGCGCTTGAGCATTAATCTTGGCAATCTCTTTAGAAAATACTGTAAAAAGTGCTATACATTTTAAACGTTCCGCAAACAGAAATGTAACTACTGTAATTGCAAGAAGCAAATGCATAACGTATGCACATCTATGCGTATTTCAGTAGTCAAGTTGTTTTTCAGGAACCCAGGTCTCATTTAAAAAAATGATTTAGTACGACGGTTTTCACTGGTAACCTAAACTACAAATAATTTCAACTAAGACGTACAATAAAACTGGAGAGGTTTTGGAATTGAAGATAAATATGCCATAGCAATTATGTCCAAACATAGCAATTATGGACAATATTTCTTCAAAAAAAATCTAGATTATGAAGAAGCAAAGTGGACGTGGGTAAAGGTTGTTTTCATGTTTATATGATTGACAACATTCTATTTCTCAAAATTTAAATAGGTTGTTGACATTTTACTAGACGTCATATTCAATTTGCATACAATTTCAACAATTTATGCAGGCCTTACACGGTAACACAGATAAGTTTCACTGGAATATACTGTAACCACCACAAACGACATACGCACGGCACGGTTAAGCAACTTAACTAGGCCTATTTGATTATGGAACCAAATGTTTCATCAAGTTTAGAAAAAAGAATTTATCTGCTTACCGCGACTATGCTGGTGCATCAGAATAACAAGTTGCACAATTTTACACACCTTTACCGGTAGGTAGGCAAGCAGCCAACGAAATATGAAAATTGTGGCATTTCCAAAACCAAAATCTATGTCTGACACCCCTTAAAACAATTGCTTAGCATTTCCTTTCATGTCCTTGACAATGGGATTCAAGAATACGGTACGATAAGCGCATCAGGCAGTCAGCATGATGACCATTGGTACCAATATGCATTGCATTGTTTTAAAGGAATGTGGGCTACAACCAGACATTTTGCATTGCAAAAGACGAAAAACTCAAGTGTGCCATACAACATGTATTGGTACAAATAAAAAACAACTGCATAAAAAACCTTGTTCCATTGCTAGAGCAGCAAACGACAATCGTGAAAAGGAAAGAAAGTTTTAGAACACTTTCATGTTACAAAAACATTTTCAGGCTTCAATTGTATTCAGAGGTGTACCACATATGAGTAAGCTGAGCTCCAGGGCATTTTAAATCTTCACTTGTGTGTGCAAAAGGGATGGTAATGAGCTACTTTATTTTAGCTTCCTAATACCGGTAACACATCCGTGCCAAAAAGAGGTATTTAGGTTGGCATTTTCGCTGATTTTAGTTCACTTTACTTGAATAATTAGCCAGTTAGTGTCAATTAAAAATGAGGATAGTGTGGTACGAGAAACTTGTCGTTTGCTTTCTATTGGTAGAAAAGACAGTCCCATTAAATCAAGGTGTACGTGAGCTTGTGAAAAGACATGGAATGCCATAATAACTTTGCATTATGATAATTTCTGGCTAGCCTCTGAATATCTTTCAACTGGGTAAGGCTTAAGGATCAAACACCTAAAAAGTAAAACAATCTTGACCCCATACTTGGACCACATGGCCAAAAGGTCAACCCACATTTAAAAAACAAACAACGTGGCTCATTACTAATTCTACAGAAGAATCATACTGGTTTTGAGTATTTTTTTAGATTTTCAATTAGAACCAAATACTTTTCCTTGTCATGAATCGTTCCAATTCTTAAAACAACAGTCATGTCGAAGAACCAGAACAGACGATGATTAACAATACGATATAGTATTTTTTTAAACGAGAAGGGTAGATCTTTGTGCATCAACACTCCAACCACAATGTACATTTTCACCCATGTATGCATGCTATGCTAAGATGACAAAATAAATTGTTCAAACCAAGCAAACTTAGCTTGGCATCTGTCAAGCACATCAGTTAACAGCTGGTGACCGAGCAACGACACACGTGTAACCTAGATAAAAAGTGGCAACATCTTTGTAATTGAACTCAATACATATGTAGCATCTTTGATCTGTCTAGGCGGATGCGGATGGATCACTTTTTGCCAAATAATTTCGGGAGTCAAATTTCAGCTCTGTTTGAAATCGGCAACGGATCATAGATTTTTATCTAGAAGCAATTACTTTGAAACCTTATCTTGTAGCTTAAGGTTATCATTTGGAAGAGAATTTCAGCGTCCAATGGCATGCAAAAAATGTAAGACAAATCGAGGGTTCCCACAGCTTTAGCCAACTAAAATTCCTTGACTTTCCCAGGATTCCCAGGTTAAAACTGTTCTTTTCTGCTGACCTGTAAGATTTCGCCATAGACCAATAATAAGTGAAAAGTACCAGCCTTTAAAAATAGATGTTTTAATTACTTATTAAAAATATGTTTGTGTTAAGTACAGGAATGCAGTAGACTTTTTTTCCCTTAGGAAATAGATGAGAAATATAAAGTACATAGGCCTACAAGTATAATGGAACGTACAAATCATACATCTTGGCATACAAAATGTGCTTACAAATATCAACAAGTAATGAAACGACAGGGCAAAAAGAATTGGAAATAAATATCACAAATCATGGATTTTGGAATACATTTAAGTCAAGATCTGCATGTAAATATAATTAATTAAAGGGCGCCGTAGGCGAAAACTTAATTAAAAATTATAGATTTTGCCTTATAATTCGCTAAATGAATATAAGTTATGAAATCCCCCGACTTAGAAAAAAAACTTCAAAATTCCCCTGACTTCCTCATGTTCTGTGAAAACCCTGACTAATAGCATGGATCCAAATGGGTTCGGAATTCCATGAGTGAATTGGAATGACAGGTTCTACAATCGAGGTTGTTGGATTCCTGCAACCAGATTAGAATTTCCATGCAAAATGTTTTTCGAAATACTGATCATTTGGCAGTTAAACATTTGGGCAACGCTCTTTATCTCGCAGGTATGCACCAGTCACAAATCCAGCAGCTCTACGCTTATGAAGCCAATCCTCAGAAAACGTGTTAACCATTACCCAATTTTGATAAGCCGACTTATAAAAGCCAGATGCTGCACGTAATTTGTGAAAAACAACACTTCTTGTTTTCCATGCAAACTTTGGAAAGTTGTTGGGGTGGTATCTAGGTTGCGAAAATTAGGTCGGACACATGGGTGGGTTGGATTAGTGGTTGGCTTCAGTGAAGAAGAATTCCAAACACACGTACTTCACGAAAAACACGTAACAAGAACTTCCAGTTGGCAAAAAATACGTTCATGCTTAAAAAAATACTACGGGGGAGAATTTGTGTCACACGATATCAGTAGTTTGAATCGAACGAGCCTTCACCTCAGGTAATGCTGCTCATCCTCCAGCAACAAGTTCGTTTTCATGAATTACACTGCAGCTGAAATAATAGTATTCGATCGAAATTGCCATGGGGTCCTATAGGATGAGGACAATTTTTTAACGCAATCGGAAAAAAAAATGTTGCTTTTAGCAATGCTTATTTTCTTATCAGGAAATGAGTTAGCAGGTCAATGACATTTTTCTGCGCGAAATGCAGTATAAAGTTGACCTGACTATCGAGTCTGCTTGCCCACTTTCGATGTGTGCGATTTCCTACTTGTCAAAGTCGGTTTGCAATTATTTTTGCCCAAATTAACATTCTTGAATGTTTTACTGAAACGTGTCATTCTCGTTTCACCCGATAATAATGCGTGGCCTACACCAAAGCTGCCCACCTTATTCATTTAAATAAAATCATTATAAGATTTATAAGATGCATTTTTTACGTACTGCTAACTCCACCCATCGCGAAGCACTTACACTGGAACTCGAGGAAGCAATTCAAAACACCTTAGGATTATTTATCTATTAGTGCATTAAATCAAAAGCTGGTTAAAAATGTACCACTAATAGATAAAATGTCTTCGTTGTTGCCTTAGCTCTTGACGTTTTCATTGGATATTTGGAAACCATGGATTTTGGGTAGCCACCAAACACTACGGAAACGTACTGTACGTGTGAAAGTGGTTCAAAAGTCCTCAAACCAACAGTATAAATCTTCTATTGAAGTGAAAAATGGCAACAACCTTTGACAATAGGGTAACGTGCATGGTATACCCACCGTAATGCGGTTAGACAAACTGAAGAATAAGCATTAAGCAATTACATTAATAATACATGTTGTACAAATCCTATTATCATCGGTATTATGTCCAACATTTTTCGGACACGTGTACCAGTAAAGGGTGTAGTGGTTATTTTCTCAGTTAACCTTTTTTAAATTGACGATTACACCAAAAGTTGGAGCAATCTGACAATTTTACTAACGATTGAAGTGAATCCAAATAAATATCCTGCTACATCAATAGAAGTGAACTAAAAAAAATTTTCTTCAAATTTTATCCTTCGTCACTTGTAGGAAGAACAAGGAAAATATGTCTTTAAATATTTCTAAACTTCATTGTTTAGCGTTCTGCTAAAGATTACAAGTAACAGCCTCTTGGAAATGTATCCTATCCGTACCGTTCAAATCTGCGAAGAAATTACATGTACCTAGTGTTTATGTCATTGGCTAGAATAATTAAATTAACACACCATAATACACATAAAATTAAAATTAAAGAGTCCAGTGACGTTTAAAAGTGCGACTGATATTACAGGTGGACATACGCTTTTATCAACGATATAGGCCTATAAGCCTAGTTGTTCATCGACAAACGTAAACTTTTCCTAACAATCCCAAATATACGTATTTTTAACTGGAAAATAACCTTCAATATAAATAAAATACTAATCCGTCATCTATCAATCCCTTTAGGCCTCATGTGCATCTGAAATAGGTTATCTTGAATGATCAATGTAATGTTAGGTATATTCCGTTACTCTGTTTCCCTTTTTAATACATAGTCGCATGGAGTAAACAAGGCTACTGCCACAATGTCAGCATTAGCAAATGAGTTGAACATACATGTATACAAGGGTAATAATTATGCATTACAGAATGTAAATAAAAATTTGGTGAATGAAAATCAATAAGCTCAAAATTTTTTTATTAAATTTACATCATTTTCAAATATTCACATTTCAGATTTATCTAATTGCTTTTGGTACTGGCTGCCTACATGAAAATCTATAGAATGTGTGCGTTGTTAAGTGTTTTCCACAAAACATTTCCAACATTAGAAAATCTGTAGGTTCATTTATTTTTAGCATTTAATGACACAGTTCTTACTGATAATCTAAACACATTAAAAACAATATTTAGGCTATGAAACGTTATCAACATGACTGTTGAAACATATCATGATGACACCAAAGTACAATTGCAGAAAACATGATTCATTATAGAAGGGATAAAAGTATCTGCTTGAAACGGCAGAAGATATGGCACTTGAAGCGTCATGGTAGAGCTGTTAATGTTCACTAGAGACCATAGCTTATTAGCATTGGCTTCAACTGTCCATCAACAAAGTATGAATAGTACATGTAAGAACTGTTTAACTGCAATTAGCTTAGAGATCAAGAACCCCAAACAAGAGGAAATCTATGGGATAATAGTTTAGGACAACAGCCAAAAAGTTAGAAGGAAATAACACCAGTATGAAAACACCACAAAATATCATAACGAATACTTTTCATGAAACAATGCCTTCTTTCCTGAACTATAAAGTTCCTATTAGATTTACAAATAGCACTATAGTGCTCTGTTGCCACTGCAAACATTTAACCCAACCAACTAACCTATTTGAAGAATTTTTTTAAATAAATAGATAGCCTTTGTAATTAATAACACAACATGTCTGGTATTGGGAACATAGATGTGTTGTCAGTTTATTTAGAAATGCTCATCATTTGTTTGGAGAGAATAAAGGAAAACTACATGTACTACAATCGAAGTCAGGTTGGAAATTGGTTTGTACTGAGTTTAGGTAACACCCAACTAACGTTGCATCTTACCATTTCTTCAGTATTCAGCAGCAATACATCACATCACGTAATTGCTCCCACATATAGCTGCAGGCAAGGTGTTATTACAAAATGTTTATTCAACCGATCATTCCTTGTTTCCAAGAAAAGCGAATGGTCTTAATTTTCCCTATTGTCGGCTTAATTGACCCAGCTTGTAGACACGATTCATTAAACTGTTTCCTAATCTACCGCTTGCTCATGGTCTGGGTTTTACCCCAACCTACATGCATATGTACATTTCAATGAGCCTTGCGCGTAAAGGCGAATTATCCACACAACTGAAAGGCCACAATATCTTATCAAGACGGGGCCCAAACGTGGCATTTCGGATGCTTCAAAATGGGCAAATGAGTTTAAAATAAAGTAGATTGACAACATTTTACATAGGCCTAAAAAACTAGCGTAGAAATAACCTTACCTTTCCAAAACCAGTCGTAATATACAAAAGAACACGGCCAGCGGCCAAGCGTAATAAATATCTTCGAATTTCGCGTATTTCACATCTTCTGTATCTTTCAAATCTGTCCAGGTAATATTTGGGGGTAACCAAATCTCAGGATTCCAGAACCAGTTGGAAAAATTTTGGTATACCTCCATGGCACGCTCACAGCATTAAATAAAATGAAAACTGACGAAAAACACGAATCACACGATCACCGTTTTGCATCACGTCTATAGTAACGCCCCCAGATTGGTCAGCTTCAGTGCTAGTTAGAGCATTTTTACCAACCGTACCGTGTTAGGTTGCCCTGCATCGACTTGCATTTCATTGGTGTTCAAGCCTTCGTCAACGCCCCATAAATAGTGCAATAGCAGACGATTTGTAGAAAGGATCGTCCATAAATATCGCCCGTTGAAAGGGTTGGGGATAGAGAAACCTGACAGAAATTCGGCAATATATCGCACAAATTGCTACGATGAGGACTGTGTATATACATTCATTGATTGGTTTGTTATCATTCTTCACGAATTTAAAGATCGTGAATCATGTTCGGAACTGAGGTCACATGGAGGGGAAACGTTAAATCCTAACCAAGTAATCTTGGACGGCATTATTTTATGTGATGTGATTGGCTGGACTTGTCCGATGTCAGCAGAGGTGTCGTACGGTACGTCACACTGCTGATTCAGAAGGCTGTACATTTCATGAAAATGTAATGCATGAAAATTGTTAATGCATTGTTTGCAAATTAAAATATGATGGCCAAATGATTATAAATGTAAAATAAATGTGTATCTTATTAAAACAATTTCTTCGACATACCGAGTATCAATATTTCTAATTTTTGATGTCCAGTCAGAAAATGCAACAACAACTACACTCGTACCTGTAGAATGTGCAATTACTAACAGAGCCTACGTAGTGTGTTGTATGTATAGGGTTACTGTACACACGTGGTGCACTTACTGCTGTGAGATTTATCACCTGCCCGCGGTTAAAGCGTTCTTTACTACATGGTAATAATTTAGTATTTAGTATACAATTTAATATAAACTGCGTTTTTTTATGTATATAATATTATATGTTGTCAGTTTACACATCACATCGTAAAGCAATTCAACAATGCCACGAAAAGCCCAACGAGACAGGAAAAATCGTTTGAAGCAACTTAATAACTCGGTAAGATTTCTATAATAGGAGCGGTGATATGCATAATGCAGTGCATCTTACTAGTTTTTTCTTAAGGCTGTAAATAAAGATGGAAAGCAAGAAATTAAAGGAGCCGGCTATGCTGCCATTATCAAAGAAAATGAGGATTTTGAGAAATATTACAAAGTGAGTGCAGTGTGGTTCAGCTAGTCCTTTCAGTCAGTAGGCCTACAACTTAAAACTTGTCAAGTAAATGGTCTTTTGTTCCTGTTAAAACAGATTCAAAAAATTGTTCCCGAGGAAGAATGGGACCAATTCATGACTTTCATGCGGCAGAATCTACCTACAACATTTCGGATTACTGGTTACAAAAGGTATATTTAACAAGCTCTATCATATCGAAGAATGTTCATGCAAATTTAAATTTCAACCATTTGTCCGTGCTTTAGCGAGGCCAAATTGCTGCTTAAAGTAATTGAAGGCGAATACTTTTCCAAGCTGGCAAATTCCAATGAAGACGAGGATTCAGAATTCGAAATGTTTAGCTTGCCATGGTAATTACAACTTTCATTAAACTTGAAAATCGACTTTCAGTTATGTGAAGAGAAACTTAAAATTACGTATCGAAAAGATTAACACATAGCCATAGGCTATTGAGATGTTTTTTGTTTCTTACAGGTACCCAGATAAATTTGCCTGGCAAATGAACCTAAGTCGGAAAATAATTCGCAAAACAGAAGCTTACGAGCGTCTCCACAACTTCCTTATTTCTGAAACGGCTGGGGTAATGCTTATTTACATCATTTCATGAAATATTAGAATGAGTGTATGGGTGATAAAGATTATATATTATGTTAACAGGGCAACATTAGCCGACAAGAGGCTGTCAGCATGATACCTCCTTTGGTTCTAGATGTGCAGCCTAATCATAAGGTTCTTGACATGTGCGCTGCCCCAGGTTCAAAAACGGCTCAGCTTATCGAGATGGTTCAGGCCAATGACAAAGTAGTCCCAGGTATTTATGCTATCCAGTTCAAGTTTAATTATTTGCATGTGTTAACAAAATTGCCTTCATGCAATGTTTCAAATTTTGCAGATGGACTCGTTATAGCCAATGATGCCAATAACAAGCGCTGTTACATGCTGGTTCACCAAGCGAAGAGGCTACAGAGCCCGAGTTTACTAATAACTAACCATGATGCTGGAGCCATGCCTAATATTTGCCTTCAAGAGGTTTGATTTGTTCTAAGTTTAGCATGGCTTATTTTTTCGTTCCTCCTAATAATTTGCAATTATTTTGTTTAGGGAAAACAGCTAAAATTCGACAGAATACTGTGTGATGTTCCTTGTAGGTGAGGTCATAAATACAAATTACCTTTGGGGATACATTCGTGCATGTGTGTGTATTATAATGCTAATTTAGTCATATCTAAATGTTTAGTGGGGATGGAACTATGAGAAAGAACATTGACATATGGACAAAGTGGAACCTTGCAAATTGTATTAATTATCATCAGTAAGTAGGATACACTACTAAATTACTAACTACAAATTATATTGAGTAACACATTTTTTTAAATGTTGCTCTTGTATTCAAAGTTTACAAGCCAGAATTCTTAAAAGAGGTCTCGAGTTATTAGAGATTGGTGGAAAATTGGTATATTCGACGTGTTCGCTATGTCCAGTGGAAGATGAAAGTGTTATACATCACATTCTGGCTTTATGCAAAGGTAACTTAAACACATTAGCATAGCATTACAAGGGAATATAATAATAACGAAACTAATGAAACGTGTAGGTTCGGTTCAGTTGGTGGATGCCTCCGAAAAGCTACCAGGTTTAAAATCTGTGCGGGGTTTAAGTGACTGGAAGATAATGACCAGAGACCTCGTGCACATTGCCAGCCCTGCAGACATACCAGAAAAAGACAAAAAGCAAATCAAGGACTTCATGTTTCCTCCCAGTATGGAAGATGCACCAAAATACAATCTTCATAGATGGTTATTATTGTTAAATTATTACATTACTTCTTTAAATGTGTAAGCCATGAAAATCCCTACTAAGTGATAAAGGCCTGACATAACTTTCATTTTAGCATGCGAATCTTGCCCCATCATCAAAATACTGGAGGTTTTTTTGTTGCCGTATTAGAAAAGGTGGCGCTAATGCCTTCAGAAGTCTCCAGGCAAGAATGGGCATTGGCACACGAAGGTATGCTAACTTTCAACTAATTTATGTGTTAACGTAACCTCTCGTTTTTAAAGGATTAGCTTTGTAACTTACAGCCAAAGATACGGGTCCTATTGCTCCACCAAATAAAAAGAGAAAAATAATGGGCTACAGGGAAGATCCGTATGTGTACTTTCAAAATGATGAGAAGCTTTGGCCAGAATTACAGTAAGCAGCTGTCCAGAACTATGGCAGTTCGTCGGTTATCCTTCTCACCCATTTTTCATGCAATTTATAGAACTGTCTTTCAAGTGGATCCTAGTTTTGACCATACTCTCATGCTAACGCGTTCGCAAGAGGGCCGAAGAAGAACGCTTTATTTTACCAACAAATTAGTTAAAGAAATTATAACGAACAACGAAGATAAGTTAAAGGTAGGAAACTTGCGGGTTACATTATTTCATAATTAAATAAATCATTTTGATCTAAATTAATGTTTTGAAAATCTTTGAGTATACAACAGCTCTTCTTACACAAACTTTGACAACTTTTTTTTAGAAATCTTTTTCATTAATGGGTTGAAGTTAAAAGTTCATTTAATTATTTGATTTTGCCTATGCATTTTTTAACAAATATGGATATTGTTCACGATTTTAATTTTAGGTAATTAATACCGGAATCAAACTTTTTTGTCGCTGTGATAACAAAAAATTAAGCCCTACTGAATATCGTCTAACACAAGAGGTAATTTCCTATTATTGTCATCACTAATGCCATTGCCTGTTTATTTACTAGTATATATTGTGTAATGGAAAAAATCTTTTTGAATGTAACTTGTTTAGGGGCTGCTGACCATCTTGCCTTATTTGAAAAGCAGAGTTGTGTCTGTCCAAAAGTCTGATATTGTTTACATTCTAAGCAACGATTACCCTGTACTAGAGAGTCTTAGTAAAGAAGCCATAGAAGCGTTGAAACCTTACAGTATGTGTGAATGTTATGGCACTTAACTATCTGAATAAGATTTTTGTGGTTGCAATGTGCTTTTTGTGATAAGAATGATTTGACTTTCAGATAACGGGAGTCTAGCATTAGTTTGTGAAGAGGAAGACACTGATGAAAGGCATGCTATTAGTACTGATTTCAGCGATGTCATCTGTCAAACGTTTTTACTATCATTATATGCATTTCAGCTCTGATAAATTGTACATTGGATTGTGTGCTTGGAAAGGGGCAAGCTCAGTCAGAGCATATGTACCAAAAGATGACCAGCTTCACTTTCTGCGATTGTGTGGTGTGGACACGTTTAAGTTTGGTAAGCATGGTTGCTCAATCAAAATATTTCCTACCTGCATCAAGCTGCCCCTTCACAACGTCTTTGGAAGACAATCTGTTTAGAGCAGGATCAGAAATTCCAGTTCTTTGGTAATTATTCTACATACACTTTACATGTATATCTTCTAGAACCCAAGAAGTTTAAACCTGAAGATGTAAATGACAAATCAGGATTGGAATCAGAGGCTAATGAAGTCGACCTAACATCGAAAGACAACAAAGATGACATGGCAGATACTAATACTGAAGTCACTGAAACAGTGACCTAAATCGGGTTTTTTTTTTTAAATAAAAATGAATGTATTAAGCGTTTTTGAAGATACATTGAGATAAAATGTTATAGTGGCATACACTGTAATAAATTTTTATCAGAAAGTATTTGTTGACTGTGTGATGTCTAAATTGGATATTGTCATGGGAATTACTTACAATATAAAACCTACTCTTGTAATAAGCCACAATGTGCAGCCTAAAAACTGAGAAATTAATATACCATATCAGGATGCAACAGAATTCCCTATATAAATGTGAGCATTCATGGCTATATTCTAAAATATTTCAATTAAACAACATGGCAAATTGTTGTGTTGTGTGAACTATGGCAGCAATTCTACTTTGATCTTGGAAAAAGAACTACGGTGCCAAACTTTTCTTTAATTGCCCATAATGTTAAGGACTGTTGGTATTGTTTTGCAATTAAAAATACATGATCTAGTTTAAAAGCATTTGAAAAGCTTGTCTACAAAAGCTCATATATGTCTTTATTAAACAAACTGTCGCTTGTTTAAATCATACCAAAATAAGAATAAAACAGGATGATGACAAATATAAAAAATTGAACAACCCACCATCAACATAAAATTAATCTAAAATAAAAGTACTCTTAAACATGCCATGTTATGAGAATAAATACGAAATTACAAAATCAGGCTTCTGACGAATTTCCCTTGTTTCGTCGCCCAAGTCCAGACAGAGTGGATTTACCTTAAATATTTTAAGAAAATTCCCTGAACCCTATATTTTACTGTTAAAAATTTCAAGCCAGAAAATGTCAAAAGCTAAGCTTTCACAAAATAGTTTTTATGCTTACTAGGTGGTGGGTTTAGTTTAGACGTCAGATGAACAAATGGTTCAATTAGCGTACTTCGATCTTTTGCAGTCACTTCGTACACTTTCACTAGAACGTAAAAAACAATGAAGTTATTCTAGTTATCTCTAGTTTGGTCAGTTTTTAAAACCCACCTTTTAATTTAAAACTAAGTTGCGTGAAAAACGTCATGATAGAAGTGAGACACTTATATACAGGCACTTTAACTTCTGTTATGTGTTTTTAAACTTAGAAATTGCAGACGTTAACTATAGTATTAAAAACAGCAATCTCAATCTACCTTTTTCTCGATTGGCCCAAGATAATGCAATAGCACTGTCGACCTGTCTTTCTGCTTGTAAATCTTTTTTATTGGCCAGAACGATTATAGCAAGCTAAAAGTGTAAAAATTATTAATGAATACAGTGAGATGTCAATAATTTGCTAAAGGTGTGACATTTCTAAAATGCCTCAAGAGCATACCTCTTTCTTTTCTCGGTTCCTGTCAATGTCTTTTTTAATATAATCAATTGTGGTGAATGAATCTTGATTGTTTATTGAATAAACAAGAACAATCCCCTGCAGGTAAGTTGTGGATCAAAATAAGTTAACACATAGTAAGTAGATACAGTCAGTATCGGTTATATGGTCAGCTCAGCGGTCCAGAAAAATCTGACCATATAAGCGGGGTGACCATATATG